>QLPD01005761.1:0-14622 GCA_003314085.1 Hymenopellis raphanipes | reverse complement strand
CAAAGGAAGGGAGGGCCCATAAACGATTTCTGTTCGGTTTCGTAATAAATTTCACCGACTATAGCCAGGATCTACCCCCAACCGCGTTAATCGAATTCAAAGTCAGTATAGACATACACGTACCATCTGATTAGGAATTCAACTTGACGCCTTCTTATCCAAGGCGCAATGATAACGAGCGCTGTGTACAGCATGCTGGACTTGTGTCAGTGGTATACAATAGCGTCTCCATGTTACACAGTGAATCATGAAGCTTGAAGTGGATCGCTGTCTCGTTCCTGCCGGTGAGAGCAGAAAGTCCAAGAAAAGACGTTCGAATCATGCCAGTTTTGCGACAGCCCATACAATGGGTAAACGGTAGTGCGGTGATTGGACAACGTTATGACTAGGGAACGAAGTCGGAGGATGGGAAACACCGAGGCTATTCAGTGCCGTATCGTATCGTATCAGTCCGCATTATTCACTTCAACCAAACGAGCTTGACTACTGTCCCCGTACCCAGCGATGTGCATCTATTGAAAAGGACAGTGAGTAAATCACCAATCGGATGAGAAGGCTACGAACCTTTACAAGAATCATATCCAGTTTCCTGTGGGTTGTATCCAACTTGCCATCCATCCTCATCTGAACCTGGCGAATGTCATCAATACGGGACATAAGCTTGGCTTGCATCATCATGAGGTCCTGGAGTAATCGAGCCGTCGTGATATCGTTGCCAATCTTTAAGTCGGAGCATGAGGAAGAAGTCGATTGGTAAAACGGAGAATGCGAACCTGAAACGCGATACGCGCATTATCCACTTGCATGCGTAGATCGCGAACGTGGTCTCTGATCTTTGCGCGCTTGGCGAAGTACTTGACGCTCCCGAGCTTGGACAGTTTCTGGATTCTCTCGTTAACTTGACCGATGATGCTGTAAGCCAAATTATTAGATACGAGCCCCAACATCCAGTGGATATGATCTTACGCAGATAGATCCGAAATCTTCTTGATTTCTGCTCCGCTTCCACTGGCGGATTTGGACCCAATCTCATTTACGATCGCAAGTGTAATACACGCCGTGTACTCTGCGAGAGCCTTGCACTCGTCGCGGGCCGCGCGGGCACCCTGTCGCGAACGTCGCTGTTAGTGTTTATTAGCAAGTAACACTGTTCACCTACCTCTGCAGCTTGGATGATCTTGCGCAGGATTGCGCATGTACCTTCGAGAACAGCCCCAAAGATTGGTACTAGTTTGGCGACACTCTCTGCTACGTCGAGGCATGTAATAAGGTTCACCGCAGTTGTCGGTCCAAAAGTTGATGTCGAGTCGGGAGAACCGGATGAGGAGCCCACACGATGAAGCTTTGAGAGGGCGTCAACCCGAACAGACATCTCTCAGAAGTACGGTAGGGTAATCTGCATGACGTCCGCAAGATCCTTCCATGGTCTCTCCAGTGAATGATCAAGGAACGTCCTTTCCTCTAACAAACTTGAGGTGACTGAGAGGTGGTACATATTTTGACCGGGAAAGTAGAAGTAGTCGTAGTTCCACCAATCAGTGTCAGTCCAAGCTCTTGTGCTGGACATGATGACAATGAGCAGTGCCTGAAGTCGCCTGCAATAGCTGCCCACCTATAAATCAGACGACATGGGCCATTCATTGTAACATATACTCACTGGCACCGGGTCAAGCCTTTTCCGATAGGAAAGAATCCAATGCCACTGCTCTCTTGCCAGCCCACCTACGGTATCAGAAAGTACAGCCAGAGCATCCACCGTCCTCTCTTGAATATCCACAGGCACATTCAACCATTGCTCATTCTCACTTGCCAAAAACCATCCTTTGTCCAACTCTCTCTCAGTCTCAAAAAGATCCTTGACGTCGCTAAAGCTGCAAAGCATCAGTGTGAGAAGTGTGCTCCACCAAGAGGGATTGGCAGGCAACAAACCTTGGCTCAGCGGGCATCCATTTCATTGAACCGTCGTCAAACTTAACGACCTGAAGAATCTCATCATCCTCATTCAAACGTATAGCCTCGACATCCTCATCCCAGCAATCCTCCTCCGTGCCATGCACGTCTTCATCATTGTAGGACCGGCAACTCTTATAGTTGGATTCCGCATCCTCGTCGCTAGTAGAATCATATCCAGAGCGGTCGGCCACGAAGACGTCCTGCACGGGCAATGGCATGATGATGGGAGCAAGAGGCAAGCGAGGGAATGCTGTTGATGGGATCGCATAACGAGACTTTCTGTGCGCGGACATCGAACCGATAGCTGTATATTATATGACGGTGGCGGAGAGTGCCGAGCGGCATTCTTCATCATGTAACCTTCGCAACCTATTCTTCCATCCGTGGGCTTTGTTCCCTGTTGCTGTCGACGTTACCTTCAGCGAGCCACAGTTTTGCTTATATTGCGGTCCGAATAGTGGATAAGACTTGGAAGGAAAGAGTCCGCACGCGGATCCGTCATTGGGACGGCCGTTGGATCTGTGGCGTTTTCCTGATTCGGACTGACCGTCCACGTTCCCACGGTAGCATTACACCACAGTTGTGCCTCCCATCGTCGTCCGCAGCAAGCAAGCGCGTGAGTCTTTCGCGCTTTCGTCCACGTCTTATAGATCGCGCCATTCACGCGATGGAATATGATGCAGAAGGAGCCGCCACCGTTTATCTTGGCTGTACGTGACGAGAAGAATATCCTAACTTGTGAGCAGCTGTCTTGTTTCTTGGTGGACGACGCTGACTGGGCGGGCAAGGGAACTTTCTTATCGTGAGTAACGCTGTCGTGCATTTGGGCGGTGACTGATGACTGGGCTGGATGTGGTCGCAATGGCGGCAAGGACGCTTCCGAAATCGGGAGTTTACAGCCCACATGCGAATCGTACGCCACTGCTCCAAATGTTGACTGACGCGCTACGCGCTGGACAAGCTGTTGCGAGAAAGCATTTCGAATTTAAGTATGTATTGAACCACATCGCGTCGGCATATGAGTAACATCTGGCGGTATATGCGCCGAGACGAGGAGGCGACATTCTCAAATTGCTCTAGAAATGAGATGTTAGTACTGAGAAATCATGTGAGAGTTGAGATGCTTACGAATGCGCACAGTAAGCTTAGTGCCGAGCCCAATAAACCAGTCTGTGATGAGAGAAGGGATGTTGAGGACTTCTCCGTGACTGTACCCACCGCCGCCGTGGAACCCGATGGTAATCGACCAGTAGCCCGTCCAGGCGCTATTGGTATGCGGCGCATAGCGGTTTGGCCGAGTCCTGATGGCGGCACTCGCGGCAATTCGTCTTCGTTGGGGAGCCAAGAATCGCGTCGTTGCCATAGACGCAAAGGAAAGGCTAAGGCTACGGATCAGGATAGTCCTTCGTTATCCCTGTCGTAGCACCATCTGACATCTCGTCGGATCCTTCTGTTGATGGATCATTAGGTCGATTGCAGATCACTGACCATTCTAAAACTGAGCGTACCTTGTGCGCGATGTTTTACCGTTAACACAGTGCATATGAACCGACGTTACCCAAGGAAACTAACCTGTCGAGAGTTGATATAAAAATTGCAAAGTAGTTAGGCGGCCCTGACTACCATGCTCGTCCAAGACATCAGGATGCATTTCGAGGCGAGCCACCTGATTAGACATAAGCGTGACTTCAAGCACAAAATTCAGCTGAAGACTTACTTGGAAGGTAGTGCAGACCAATAGTTCCCTAATCGAGTCGTTGGAATGAACCGTACCGAGGTTTTGAACGGCCGAAGCAGCGATAGCGGGCCTGTACAAATGGCTATTCCGCCGTCAGACCGTGACTTGTTGGATAAATTTATGGAGAGGAAGATGTTGACGAGATGATTGATAAGGGGTACTTGACTCTCTGGATGAGCTTGTCGACAGTACCACTGATAAACAACGGTTGACGTATGCCGGGAAGCGTGTTGCGGGCCACTGTCACGAGTCGGGGAGCGCGTCTTGCGAGAATGTAGCCGAGAACCTCCCACTTTTTCCGCCAACGCGTGTAGCAGTGCATGGCATTGTCGTACCGTAATACAGCCGCTAAGAGATGATTACAGCTCAGAATGGTCGAGAAGCCGGCCTTGTGAAAATAAACTGAAGCATGTTGAGAATGTCGTAGCAAAACCAGCGCATAACACGACGTACCCGTGAGGACATTAAATGTCTCGACTTTAGGGAAGAGTGCGAATGCCGACCACATGCTGGAAGGAACGCGGCCCAGTACCGCAGGGGCAGACGTTGATGAAGGAGCCCAGGCGGTACGAAGATGGCACTGGTAGCCAGTCTGAGTTTGACGTGTACCTTGCACTGAAAGTGGCGTGGCTTGCCGGATCGCGAATGACACCGGCCATGGTGGCAGGAAGGAAGCACCGTGAGTCACGTGTACGTAATGGCACTGTTCCTCACCAACTCATGCCATTGCCAGCACAGGTGACGGTGGGTGACTTGTCAACAAGAGACACGTGAATCGTCAGGTGCTTGCTGGTTGTGGGAAGAATATTGCGCACGATTCAGGCCCTTACATAGCCTTAGGAGCTGTAGCCTGTAGGCTCCTTAGTCTTTTACCTCTATGTTCATACGTGACCGCCCGTTCGAATCGTAGTTTCGCGACAGCTCATACAATGGGTACTTAGACGGTAGTGCGGTGATTCGCCACCGGTACGAGGGAACGAAGTCGGAGGATGGAAAACACCCGGCACCGAGGCTGTTCAATGTCCACCAGCACTGCCTGCGGGATCTAAGCTCTGTGTAGTGCGAGATTCCATGGTGAAAGATAAGTTTGAGGAAATGGGTTACGGCGCTCACACTTGAGGATACAGAGGTTGTGGCGTTGCCTTGGGGATCGATAAAGCAGGAATAGATACCAGATTGAATTGACATGAAGTATATTATGATGCTGGGAAAGTGAATAGAATGATATAACGAGAAAACAACACTGGATCGCTACAAGAAATTCCATCCAAGTCACGTAGAAATGGCAAGATAAATGTGTTCGAGACAGTTTGCCCTATTCTATCAGTCCGCGTCATTCACTTCAACCAAACGAGCTTGACTACTATCGCTTGACCCACCACGGCGCATCTATTGAAACGGATGAGTAGAACGTCAGTTGCATGAGAAGTGGTAATGAACCTTTACTAGAATCATATCGAGTTTCCTGTGTGTTGTATCCAACTTGCCATCCATCCTCATCTGAACCTTGTAGATATCGTCGACACGCGACACGAGCCTGGCCTGCATCACCGTGAGGTCATGAAGTAATCGAGTCGTCGTGATATCGTTGCCAATCTTCCAGTGGGAACGTGAGGAAGAGTTCAGTTGGTAAAATGAAGAATGCGAACCTGAAATAAGATCCGCGCGTTATCTACTTGCGTGCGTAGATCTTGAACCTGGTCTCTAATCTTTGCGCGCTTGGCGAAGTACTTGACGCTCCCGAGCTTGGACAGTTTCTGGATTCTCTCGTTAACTTGACCGATGACGCTGTAACCCAAGTTGTTAGACACGAGCCTCAGTTGAACATATGGATGTGCTCTTACGCAGATAGATCCGAAATCTTCTTAATTTCTTCCCCGCTTCCACTGGTAGATCTGGATCCAATTTCGTTGACGATCGCAAGCGTAATACATGCCGTGTGTTCTGCGAGAGCCTTGCACTCATCGCGGGCGGCGCGGGCACCCTGTCGCGAATATAGCAGTTAGTGTTAATTAGCAAGTAACACCGTTCGCTTACCTCTGCAGCTTGGATAATCTTTCGAAGGATTCCGCATGTACCTTCCAGAACAGACCCGAACACTGGTACTAGTTTCGCGACACTCTCTCCTACGTCGAGGCATGTAATAAGGTTCGCCGCAGTTGTTGGCCCCAAGGTCGATGTGGAGTCGGAAGAGCTGGACGAGGAGCCTACACGATGGAGCTTTGAGAGTGTTTCGACGCGAGCGGTCATCTCTCGGAAGTACGGGAGGGTGATCTGCGTGACATCCGCGAGATCCTTCCATAGTCTGTTGAGTGAAAGATCGAAGAGAATCCTTTCCTCAAACAAACTTGAGGTGAATGAGAAGTAGTGAATAGCCCAGGTCGGACCACCCGGTCCGGGTCACGGATACGGGTGGGTCAGGGTCCGGGTAGGGGTCTCAGACCGAAAACCCGCGACAACCCGCCTAACCCGTAGGCGCCCGTACAGCGGACTGCACACCATCAGACTCATGGCACAGTGATAGGCAAATATTGAGAGTTGTATTTAATCTTAATTTAAATAGTTTTTCCAAGTTGAATGGTCTCTTGTGCTGTCCAAATGAGGGGTACGCGACAATTCCAGCAGATCCGGCGATTCGGGCCGAGAGCCGCAAGGACGCGTAAGCGTTCGATCGGATCTCTTATCCTGCTTTTCTACCACCACGACCATCCAGGATGCGACGATTGTCGCTCCTGCTGCCCTGACGATTGTCAGGCAGCCTGTAGGGTGTCCTTAGCCCCAGATTTTTCTTTTGTCTCGCTTTTTTTTGTCGATTTGTCTTCGCGCCGGCCGCAACGCTGCTCCAGGGTGTTGGAGACGCGTGTCTTTGCGACAACATATCACGACGACGAATTGCGCCACGTAAGCCCTCAGAAGCGAGGCAGCGACTACTGTGGACTTTTTTTCTGGATTCTGGCTCACGTTTGGCTATGTGTCAGTACAACGGCATCGGTTCGACTTGACTGTTGGGGCATGGAACGTGCGGTGCTCGTCTGCATGACGGCGCCGTTTCCATGATGAGGTGGAATACGGGCTGGAGGGTGTCGCGGACACATCGAGCCCCAAAGGTGTGTACTTTGCTATCTGTTTCTTTCTCTCTGCTCATAGATGTTGCGCAGTCTGTCCTCGCAACAATTACCGCCACCTCCTCGCTCGCCTATCTCCGGATAACATGCGCGCACGACGACCAGCAGGATAGCGCGCGTTCACGACGGAGAGGAGAACACGATCCACTACCACCACTTTCTCCTTCTTCACCACCACTTCCACCATCACCCTACTCTGACTATTACCCCCACTCTAACTCTTACCATTACCCCCATCCCATCCTCATGCCCAGCTGACTGTCCCCGTGCCATTGCCCGGGGATGCTCGCTGAGCATGAATACTGGGCGGTAATGGTGAGTCTGACTTGAAGAGAGACTACGGGTGAGTTTGCGGTGCATTTGCCGGCAATTTTGATGAGACCCGCGATGGTTTCAGCGGGTACCCGTACCCGCGCCACGGAAACGGGTAAGTCGAGGGTACGGGTAGGGGTCTAGATCGAAATACCCGCGGGACACCCGCGCTATTCACTAATGAGAAGTGATACATATTTTGACCGGGGAAGTAGAAGTAGTCGTCGTGCCACCAGTCAGTGTCAGTCCAAGCTCTTGTGCAGGACATGATGACAATGAGTAGTGCCTGAAGTATCTCGCAATAGTCGACCGACTATAAATCAGACGCCATGAGCAATTCATTGTAACATATACTCACTGGCGCCGAGCCATGCATTTTCTGATGGGAAATAATCTGATGCCAGTTATCTCTTGCTGGTCCACCTACGGTATCAGAAAGTACAGCCAGAGCATCCAGGATCCTCTCTTGAATATCCGCCAGGGCATCAAACCATTGCACACACTCACTTTCCAAAACCCATCCTTTGTCTAACCCTATTTCAGTCCCAAAAAGATCTTTAACGTCGCTGAAGCATCAGTGTGAGAGGTGTGCTCCACGGAGAGGGATTGGCAAGCTACAAACCTTGGCGCAGTGGGCACCCATTCATATGAATCGTCGTCGGACCAAATGAGCTTAAGAATCTCATTATCCTCATCCAAACATATAGCCTCGTCATCCTCATCCCCGCAATCCTCCTCCGTGCCATGTACGTCTTCATCATCATAGGACCAGCAACTCCCATGGTCGGATTCCGCATCCACGTCTTCATCCTCGTAGGACCGACAACCCCCATGGTCAGATTCCGCATCTACCATGTTTTCATCCTCATAGGACCGGCAACTGCCATGGTCGGATTCCGAATCCACATCTTCATCCTCGTAGGACCGGCAACTCTTGTAGTCGGATTCCGCATCCTCGTCGCTAGTAGAACCATATCCAGAGCGATCAGCCGCGAAGACGTCCTGAGCGGGCATGATGATGGGAGCAAGAGGCAAGCAAGAGAATGCTGTTATCTGTGTGCCGACATCGAATCAATAGCTGTATATGATGGCAGAGTGGCATGATCCATCACAGCAACCTATTTCAAGCTCTTCTCGTGGTCTTCGTTCCCTGTTGCTATACAATTCCACTGGAGTCTGGGTCTAAGTCAGCGTCGCTCTAGTGTTGATTCGTCATCACGAAGAGCAGAAGAAAAGACATGACTGCCCGTTCGAATCGTGGTTTTGCGCGCATGTAGAAGATAGTGCGGTAATTGACCGACGTCACTTACAGCATGAGCCTGAGAGTGGGAACGAACCCGGCGGATGGGATGTACCGATGCTGTTTATAATAGTCTTCACTCCCAGCCGTTGAAGACTCCACCAAAGACTGGTGGACACAGAACACAGACCGAGACCAGCATCCCGCTGCGCCGGGCCCCAAAGAGCGTCGCGCACGGCACCTTAAGAGGAGTGCAACATGAAATCATTGTACTGTACATGCCCATGAAACCACTATATTGTCCCGGCCAATAAGTAGACACAGCAATAGACACGACCAGAATACAAACTCATTCACTACTAGCCTCCAACTGCGCTTCCACAAAAACGACACAATCTCCACTCCCGCGGGACCTTCTTCCGCCTCTGACCATCGCCCCGCCGCGAGGAACTCGGGCGTAGTGGGCGTCGCAGAGATCGATGTACCGCCACAGCCGCGGCGTGTCGAGGGCGATTGTGCGCCAGAGCCGGCAGACTTGAAGCACCTCCACTGCCAAATCAGCCGCGTCAACGCGACACGGCGCTCCAACGTCGGGACACGCAAATAGTCGCGAACCTCCATGACTGGGTTTGGCTTGCCGTCCGAACCCAAAAAGCCCATGTTTTTCTACGGATCGAAAGAGTCGAAACAGCGACCTAGAATTAAGGCGATACGAGGAAGTGAACCTGCCGAGACAGGAAAAGACGTTGCACGATCAGTGACGGTTTCGTGACCATCAAGGGTTCGAAACCATGCGCGCGCGCACGGGCCCCCACGCCAAAGCCACGCCCCGACCTCACGTTTAACCGGCGGCGAGACCTGCCCGCCGTGGGTGGGCGCCAAGTTCGCGCTACGACGGAGAAGGAGAATGGAGTAGAAGAATAAAAATATCTTTGCGCGCTGCGCACATCATCCCATCCGTGAGAGCAAGAGCAAAAAAAAGCAAAGAAGACTGAAGGGAATAAGGGCTACAGGCTAGCCGTGTGCTGGCAGATGTAGTGTAGAGCTCAGCAGCCCTCCAGCCCTCAAAAATGGGAAATGTTTGCCCGGCCAGAGCAAAGCCTCGCAAGTGGAATGAAAACAAAAAAATCATAATACCCACCTTGGAAGGACAAGCTCTGTGATAGAACCGTTAACTTGAGCAGTTGCGGGTGGCATTTTGGACTTGAAAAAGGCGGGCGGAGTGGCAAACGTTAAGATGATGGTGGTTGAATGGCAAGTAGGGTTGGTAGAGCAAACTTGGATATGTTTACGCGTCACGCTTGGAAACAACGCGTTCTGACGCGTTTTTTACATGGATACAAGGTGCCCGATGTGCGGCAAGGGTCTATGACCACGAGAAATGGCCCAGTGATGAGTAATGAACCATGCGGTTCATCAATCAGAAATGTCGTCCGGGTCAGCTGGAACGTCTTTTCCAGATTCTGATTTCACTTCAGGCCCTGCCAGATATTTCGTGAAGGTGAGCCAGGCCTCGGAAAAGACATTTGCGCTCTCTCACGCTACGTTCAAGGCAGGGACTTCCGTCCAACGTGATGCCGGGTTGGTCGTGTTTGTTGATCAAGTGCGTGGGACATTCTTACTCTTGCACTCGCCGGTCATCACCTCTCGACACGCCAGCTATCCCCGCCATTTACCGCCTGCTCCGCGTGATACTCTCTGGTGCTTCGTAGGCCAAGGACCGCTGCACACTATAATTGGACCTTGACGCAGAGGTGTTTGGGTTTAGGCCCGCCCGATTACGGCGTGTACGTGGTCCTGGCTCTCCAGTGACAGTCGACAGTCATCAAGCTGGCATCTGTATCCAGTTCCAATGTGCGTTGTTCCTCTTCTTTCTCCGTACTGTGGTAACACTGTTCTCAGTGCTATAATGTACCTCACTCCAGTCCATATGTCCTCTGCTGGATAAGCTGCTGTCGAAGACGCGTCTGGTTACACGTCAGCGCCTTGCATAGTACCACCACCATCACCAATGGACTTTCTTTGCCTTGTCATCGCCACAGGCGTTCCTCTCCCTGTCCTTCAGCAATCCGCTCGAAGAATTCGCCTTGTGCTGAGGCGTCTGCTTGGCAGATGGCCGACGAAGCTGATTCGTTGGGTATCAAGACCCAGGGGATCGTGACTGCCGGTCTCACGACTGAGTAGCTCACCGGGCACCAGCGTTCGACCGTACAATCATCATTATCGTCGGCGCGCGAAACCATATCGCCACCAGTGCCTCGCTTATTACTACCCTTACTCCTTGGTGTGAGCATGGAACGGAGCAGCGCCTCTTCGGCGCTGTGCTCGCGATGCTCGCGTCTCCGTTCCTATAGAAGGTATGTTTCATTTCTCTCTTCTTATTTTCATGTTCTTGATTGTCTAACCACCTGCAGATAGAAGCATATTTTGTTCTCACATTCGTGTACCCTTCCTGTTGGTTTCGCCACCTCCGAATTCAACCTCGTCCCCTCTTATATGACGCGCGGATTAGTACACCCTTCTATTGTCCTGGTGTCTAAAGCCTTCGACACCCGTGTTGTTCTCGCTACTTCGCAGGAGTTTGACTCTGGCAGCGCGGCTCTCCGTTGTCTCTGTTACTGACAGTGGTCAGGTCTGCACCCAGGCTGCTAGGTTAACTGGAGCAGGGCCAGCGGCTCGAGAACTTGAGTTGGTGGCTATGAATATCATCGTCGACACCGACAATGCCAAATCTAAGCGCGAGTTCAAGAACCTGTTCGCCAGCGCGCCGAGGAGAAGGAGCGCAGTCTCGAGGCGTCCCAGAACGCAGTCTAGCACCATCGAGCGCCTGCAGTTCACCTTTAGCGTCGACCAGCAATCACCGACTGTTGCCCGAGTTCGACCGCGGGGGATGCACACCGAGACGCGATCATGAGCATCGCATAGCCGTCCGTCGACGCTGCTATTGATAAGGATCCCCCACTCACACATCGCGGTTGTCACTCTAACTAATGATTTATGGGCCCTCCACTATGCTCCATGCCACTCCCACACTCGCGACCCTCATGAACTATGAGGAAGGGTACGCCTCATCCACCTCCAACGAGCTCTCCACCCTTGTTGTGCCCCGCTCACTGTTGGTCATTAACAACACCGACATCAACTGGCTCGTCTCCGAGTTCAAGAGCGACGCGATCTTGGATAGTTATAGTCCACTAGCCGGTTCATTGTTGGAGTTGTCATTGAGGACGCGTCTGGACGTCGTCGCGTCAGACGTCATGTTCGAGTGAGTCGTCTTTCTCCAGAGCCGTAGTTGTATTTGTCTGAACCGGTTCTCAGCAGAGTATCGACGCTGTGAGGACAGTAAACTTGTTTGATGTTTTTAAGGCACGTCTCCTCACTTGGGACAGCAGTGGCTTAAATTTGCTGTCACGGACCTGTTTAGAGGCAGGCCGACCTTGAGCAGGTATCTGCAGGCCTGTGACCGCATGTTGAGCCATTGCTCTCCTAGTTATACTCATATCTACAATATTCATCACTTGATACAGAACGGAGCAGCGCCTCTTCGGCGCTGTGCTCTCGATGCTCGCGTCTCCGTTCTTTGTCCCAAAGTATGTGCTTCTGTGTCTTTGGTTTACTGTTCTAATCCTCATTGTTTCTCTAGCCAAACTATCAACTAATCATACTGCGTTACTGAGACCGCGGCTACTTCGCCGACATGTCGATCATCCACTCTGCTCTCCCGGAACCCCTTTTCCCCCCATCATCCTTACCACCATCTCGACTATCAATCATGGGTGTGAAAGGCCTCTGGACGGTAGGATTGATCACTCTTTCTTGTATATTTCTGATATATTATCCAGGAGCTCAAGCCATATCGACGCGAAGCGTCTCTAACCGACATTTCTGTTCGTGAGGGGTTTATTGAGAACGTGGCCAATGTTCGAGGCTTTCGCCTAGGTATTGATGCTAGGTGAGAATATTTTGACCATGTTACTTATGTTGCTCACCGTTTGCAGCATCTGGATCAGACGCGGTACCGCTCATCTCCACCAAGCGCGGAATGCTGTTCTCGCCACCCTCTTCATCCATGTTATGCGTCTGTTTAGCATGACGGCGATTATTCCTTACTTCATTTTCGATGGCCCGGGTCGGCCTGGTATGAAGCGTAAGAAGCACGTCCAAGGAACCGACCATTGGATCACCAAAAAATTCAAGGCTCTCCTAACCATGATGGGCATGGCGTGGGATGTGGTGAGTTTCGTTTAATGGCTCATTGTCGTCCGACTGACGTACTTATAGGCACCGGGCGAAGCTGAAGCTGAATTGGCCTGGCTTTGTGCCGATGGTTGGATTGACGCGGTCATGACGGAAGACGTAGACGTAGCCATCTTTGGCGCCACAAGAATTTTTCGCATGTGCGCATCTTGATTCTCTTTTGAACAATGATTTAATATTTCCGCAGTGATATGGACAATGAAAAGGCCGTTGTTCGTAAAAGCACTGCCGACATCAAGATTTTCGATTACAAGGACTTCAGCCATCTGCGACCTCGTCTCCTTCTCATCGCCATCTTTAGCGGCGGCGATTATGGTGTATGTATGCACAATTATTGATTTTGTCCTCAACTGACTTGCTGCAGCCTGGCATTCCCGACGTGGCCATTGCCAAGGGACGCGTCTTGGCCGAGATGGGTATTAGTCAACGGCTTTTCATTGTTGGTTCTTCGTTGACCAAGGCTGAACTTGGCGACTATCTGGCAACGTGGCGTCGAGAGTTCAGAGACGCCGTTGCGGAACACCCATCGAAGGCAATCCAGAACCTGGTGATCCCGCCCGGATTTCCTTCTACCGATATTGTCTACTTGTACATGCATCCCCTTGTCTCCAAGCCCTCGATTCCGAATATCCTGTCATGGGATTCTCATCCCCATTTCGGGAAACTCGCAGAATTCGTAGCTCGACACTTTTCCTGGGGCAGCGATTTCGACAAAATCCTTAAGAATTTCAAGACGGCAGTATTCCCGGGCCTCGCCATTCGCGAGCTTCTACAAATGCAGCTGGAAAAGGACGTAAACCTGGATGGTATTATTTGTCCAGTGCGTGTACTTGGACCGCCAGTCACCCCGCGATGCGACCAGCGCTTTCGAGAGGCGACGCATATCTATGTTTTGCTCCACATCCCGCTGGACGGTATTATAAGCCGTATGGTTGCCGGTGCTATCCTTGGCGGAGTGGAGGATGATCTCAATCCAGTTCTTCTTGCAGGATCTCGCCGTGTTAAGGCTTGGATTCCACGCGCGTTGTATGATTATGTTCTTTCGCCGCCTGGTAAGTTCTTTAATCCAATAGTTCTTGGCAATTATTAATTTGGCACCTTAGTTGTGGCTATAGCTGCTGGCCCGTCTGTTTCTGCTCCCGGTGTAGTTGGACATTCTCTTTCGGCTTCCGCCACAGTCGGGCAACATAGGCGCCATATCATACCCTACCAGCGCAATGCCAGAGTACGGCGCGCAGACCGCCGCTTTCGCATTGAACAGTACAGAACTGCAAGCGGCGTGGAAGTTCTTGAGTTTGTCACCGATTCTGAAGGAGAGTACTAGAGTACTAGTTTCTCATGTTTTATTCTACACGTTTATCTAACATGTGGAAAGCACGCATAAGGCATGTTGCTGCTGCGAGAGCTCATCTCCTATCTCCTTTTCTCTTTCTTCCCTCTTACTTGCTTGTTGGCGACCTGTTATGTCGTATACGGGACCTTCGGAGAAGAATCCCCAGCTTGCTGGGGTGAACAAGGCTTTGAATGATGGGGTCGGTGATAGTGGCACTGTTGGCGCTGTCTTGTTAGATATGCGGTATGCTCAGGAGGTGCAGGATTTACCCTCCTCAGAGGATGTCGACACCGAGGATCTGTTGAAGGATGATGTGGACGCTCCAGCACCGGATGAGGGTGGCATAGATCGCGATGTTCTTATTGAAACTATACATGCGAATTCCAAGGGCGTTAAGGATTCCACCGATGTAGCGTACCGTCGGTAAGATTTACCCATTGATTCGGGGGATGGCATACTCACGGACTGAACAGACTGATGAAAACTTGCGATAACTTTCTGATTCGCAAGAAGCTGATCAAACCTGGTGAATCACTCTTCAGTGACAAACCTTCGAAGGATGCGCCGTATCACATTGTGGCGTTCATTATGCATAAGTGCGAAGCCATACCTTACTATATGAATTTCTCACACTGAGTGTACCTCATAGATGCGACGATATCGA
>QLPD01005759.1:0-30361 GCA_003314085.1 Hymenopellis raphanipes | reverse complement strand
CGGAAAGTGGACAATAAAACTGAACGCCTAGATGAAACGTTCGGGCGTGATCTAAAATGTTATCAGCGTAGGGTAACGGGGAGGTTGAGTACCGACTTTCAAGGTCACGCTTGGACTCCGGCTTGAAGTTGGCGGGGCATTCGTCAGTACAGTCCTGAGGAATCCCGTCCATTAGGCTGCCTAGAATGTCCTTGTGCGGCCCTTGCAAGTTGAAATGCCGTTTCAGTGAAGCAAAATGGTAATAACTTTTTTCGCATCCTTCAAGAGGACAAGAAAATTCCATCATTAGGTGTTCGGCGAGGATATGATCTGTTCACGAGTCAAGATTGGAACGGTAAGGATCTGAACTTCAGAGGCACTTGCCTATAAGACCCCGTTTGTCGACATAGGAAGTTCCCATACATTTCTTGCAACCCCACTTCGTCGAGTACGTGCTTGTCGTCTTATCATGGAGTAGAATGACAGGACTTGGGGAGCTACCCATGGGCTGGGGGTTGGGGGGGATATCAGGAGGCGAAGTAGGATCACCTAAGGCATAGTAGAGTGACGAAGACTCTTTGTAGTTGAACGTCACCGAGCTAGCCATTGTCTGGGTATGGACTGGCCAGCGACTCGTCTATAAAAGTGGGTTGATAGCATTGCTCGAAATTGTTCTACGGTTAGCATGAAGACATTTGTGAAGCATTGCTATCCAGAATTTATGTTGCCAGTCGGCGTTATGTGGCGAACCTACGTGGATCAGTGAACAAATGCACGAGAGTCCCATTGCGGGCATGTAGGCACTTAGTGAAACTCCTGTGCTCACTGCCGTACGGTTCGCATGGTAATTTCCATGCTAGCAGCTGCAAACTTGAAGAACAGGGCTCAAACGGCTATCAACGTTAACGAATACTTTGCCACTTGATCGACCATCAGCGCTAATCACTAAGAAATCAACATATCAGTGTACCCGCAATCTTGGGTAGTATTCACCAGACAGAGGGTTCGTGCTCGACCGCCGTTTGGTATTCGGCGGACCACGCGCTGGCGCTAGAAGAAGATATTCAACTCTGATGTAGGCCTTCGCCTTCCAGATTGGTCATAACAGCCCAGTCAATCTCCGCTTCGTTCCCTCGTTTCCTGATTTGTGTGATCGACTATGTCCTCCCCGAAGATGCTTACTACAGACTCCACGGTACCGTCCACATCCTCCAATGTACACTATCCATCTCTTTGAAAAACTGAAGTTCTCGTAAATTTGACTCATCAAGCGCTTTGTGAAGAACAGGACATGTAAGTCGTTGTCATTTTGAATAGTGCGCCACAGTCAGAATCTACAAATGGGTATACAAGTACGACTTCAACCATCCAGAACCCTCTCAGGCTGCTGGACCGCGTAACACTTCAAGTTCATCAAATTGTCGTGTGTCTTGCGCATATGCTGCCGCAGAGAAGATGCCTCTCCGTACCAATCTCCACATCCCTCGAACGGACAAGGAAAATGGGTATTCAAATGTTTGCGCATGATGTGATCTGTAAAAAAGTCAATCTTGTTTCGGTGAAGGGTTCGATAGCGAAGACTGACTTTCCAGATCTGGTTTGCTGTGGAATACAGCTCCTACATAGCATCCAAGGCAGATCAACGAGGCTGTATTTTGACTGGAGGCGGTGGGGTCACTAATCGGGCTCGAATCGTGGATAAGCCCACGTCGGTATTTTCAGATAATGGGAGAAACTACCTCGGAAGTAACTGATACATGAAGCGCGCAATAGCGGAATAATGCTGGGCGCGAAGGTGTCGACGAAGGGCACTGTCATGATGAAACTTCTTCTCGCATTCGTTGATAGGACAAATGAGCCTCATTTTGAAGTGAGAGACCAGGATATGCGCTTCGAAAGGCTATCAGCAGGATCGACGATCCGAGCTTAAACTACGCACTGTCGAGGGATCGTTGGCTGGTAAAATCGAGTCGAGGGCACCTAGAACATGATAATATTGCTGGATATACGCGCCTGCGCTCGACGGCGGCCTGATTTCTTCCATGTGGACAAGGCACGGCGGGAACGGTGCTGGACGAACAATCGATGACGCTGTTCGACGACTGGAAAGTCGTCTGGTCATGGAGTGGTTGAACGTACGTCGACCACGCAAATTTCCCACCAGGTGACTCTGGCGGTGACGAGGCCCATTCGTCGCCAGCGAGAAGCTCAGCGCTGCAAGGAACATTAGGCCCTTGGCTAACGGATCCGAGGGGACCGAGCGTTGGAGGGCATGACTGCTGGTAGTACCCGGCTTGTCCAACGGTGGCCGAGACGCCAGACAGTGTGGAGTAGACATCACTGCCAAAATGTTGCTGGTCAGACGAGGCGGAAAATGTGGTGGCTGGCGCCTCGTCGAGAACGGCGAAAGAGTGAGAGTGCTGGGCGTGGTATGCCCTAGAGCGGCAGGGTATCCATGAGCGTCTACGAGCAAGGGGGCAGAATGCGGCTTACGGAATGGTGCCTTCCAACGCCTCAGAGTATTCATAGACATGGTCATGTGTATCGACAGAAGAGTGAATCATGTTGCGCGGTTAGTTGAACATTCCCTCGCAAACTCGCATTTCTTAAATGAGTTCTGACTGCCATCGCCAACTACAGCGCTATCCGCCACAAAATGCGCTTGGACGTAATACTTATCTTTGTCGGTACCCTGTTACATCGCCGTTCGCATCCGTAACTGCTATCCTATCGAAACATTTCAAGATTTAACGGAGAATAACTTGTTGCTCACCAGGACTCGGAAGTAATTGTAAGCAATCTAGTCAAACCGTTCACATCAAGATTCTGCAATAGTCCTTGATAGCATTTCGGCAACAATACAGGGCATCGCGCTCTCTATAGGAAGCTACGCCAGTATGCGTAGAACCTTCGAGAGCACACACGCAAATGCTGTTCAGATGTCTGAACTTGAGCATTCCGAGCATGCTATCGCCCTGTTCATCATTTATTTGGCCGGAGGTCTCCACGAGTCGTGCACAGACGCACGGATGGTTCGAGGTCAAGTCGACATTGCGCGATGGCCCATGCCAAAACGAAAAATAACTTCAATTTCAGACCTACGTGTGTTAGTATTGGAACCCAGCTGGATAATCACACTGAGACGTACGATTTCGTTGAAGTAGACATCTTGTGACGCGGCGTCCAAAGTAGGAGGCTCCCATCACGTCTGTCGGTGACATGAATCGGCCGAGGCCACCTCGAGGTGAAGGTCTCCCATCCAAGCCGAAATGAACTGCGATGATAGCATTGTGAGCATTTCCTGATAGTGAACATCTCCGAAATTCATTGAGTCGTCGAATGCTGCAGGACTGAATCCTTGCTTTGCCGGGACGATGTTGACATCGATCTGTCTCGATCCTCCGAATAGGCCTCGTAGGTGTAGGCTTGTCAGCAGGTCATAGAACAGTTACCTTTGAAAGCGTTGATGTCCAAGACCACAGAGGTGTGGCGAATCTGGGATAGTACGGAACAATTTATGCATATGTCGTGTATCTGCACATGGGGAGGAAAACACTTCATGTAAACCTAAGAACGGCAAAATAAGAGGACAGCGAACAAAACAGAAAGCACTCACTCTGGCTGCGAGTAACCGAAGTCCGATCCTCTATGCTAGAGACTACATCTTCCATTGTCTCTCCTCACAAGAGGGAGGAAAATACTCCGTGTAAACCTAGGGACAGTAAGCTAAAGAAGATTAACGATCAAGGACACCGTCAACGTACGTAGAGCCAGATCGCGAATCACTGCCCCCGGACGTCTTTCCCAGTACGCCCGTCGTTCCACGTGTCCGACCACAGACTAATATACACTGTACAGGCATTCTGCGACCACGGCGCGCGCTCTACCTCTCAAAAAGTCGAGATCACCGTGACGTTGAGCGACAACCACGATGTGAACTTGAAGACAGCATGACGGTCCAACGTATCACCGAAATTGACGAAGAGGAAGATGTTAGGAAGCGCAACGACCGGAGCGGTAGAGCGATAAGCACCCATAGAATTCGCCCCGCAAGTTTGCTCTCCCATGCATTAGTTTATCGATGCTCAGTCTTCAGGTGGCCCGAGGTTGATACCATCCGTCGTGGGTATGGTGACGGTCCAACTCTACTATATCCGACTCTTTGTCGCTGTGCAGCGAACGATCTTGAAGCGATTTAACAGAGACGAGCCTGAGACGTGCCACTTCATTGCATGTGATTCCGTGGCGGGAGAGCTAGAAATCGACGACTACGATGCCGCTTCATCCAGATACGTCGACGATTCGGGAGTCGAAATTTTAATGCATGTACTATCCTTGATCGGGAAGTGCAATCGATTATTGCGACGAGTTGCTATCGTTCAGTTCTGCGTGTATTGCCCTAAAAATTGTAATTCAAGTATTTTATAAGCTACAGATGAGATGTACCAAGTTTGGGATTTTTACGAGGCCGACGCGTTTTGCCAGAGCCACCGCGATTGCACCCTTCGATTAAGCGGGGAAGTGCAATCGTGACGAGCTGTGACCTGTCCTGCCTTCAGGTGCCGAAATCGTTCGGCATCCCCGCTACAGACGTGTGGGTGAGCAAGTCTGCCGAGCGGGGTTTAAAATTTTGTCACTCTCGATTGCACTTCTTGTTCTCGATGAGCATTATCATCGAGTACGGCCGTTCTCCGATGATATTTCGCGACGAATTCAATCTATACACTATATATAAGATACGTGAGCAGTCCCAGCACCATCCGAGCTCAGGGTGAATTTGGACGGGCCCGCGAACAGGAAGTGCAATCGCATCACGCCTTGACTTCAAAATTCAGTATTCAATCCTCATGGACCTGGCCTCGTAATTTTACACACTAATTCCTTAGGTATAAAGCCATCTTAGAAAAAAATACGGGCACGCTACAATAACAATTGCGCTATAGGGAAGTGAAATACCGCCAGGATTGCACTTCTAGGTGCGATTGCACTTCCCGATCAAGGATAGTAGGTGGCGGGGTCGAAAATTCCTTCATTTTCCTGAATTTATGTTGAAAACAGCTCGCAGTCGAATACCATAGAGGACATACCAAATCTGACTAGCATTTACCGCAATGGCAATACAGGCTATCAGACAAAGGCAGAGCCGCTTTCCCGCAAAAAATCGAAGTTCTAGGAGGTCTGCGTGGAAGAGTGAGACCAAGCAGTCAGCACAGCCACCTACTGCCTCCATTCGTACCACCACACCTACCCTTGGCCTCCTCATCAAGTTCTATCCCTGCTGGATATCGGGCCTTTTGAACCTGAAAATTGTTAAACGTTTGACCGCTCTTTCCTCTCCAAACCTTTTCATTGCGGATCCAGCCGACGGCCTATTTTCCCTCTACGTCGGCTCTTCGTTTACTACTAACCGCCCGACTGGTCAAGCGACACAATGGCAGGACGACGAGGATGGATGGCGTCAAAGCAAGATGAGGAACTCTCGTAGTGGGCGCCTGTCACCAAAAAATGGGAATATGGTGAGTACCCCCTTGCTGTGCTATACGTTTGACGCGCGAGTCGATAAGAAGTTCACGAAAGTCACGAACATTGATGTGGCATTTCGCGATCCCGAATCCTAGGGCAACATTAAAGTCTACAAGAGACGAAATGAATCAAAGGGCTCCGACTCCATGAATATCATGGTACGCCCTTTTTTCACTGCTCTGACTAGACGTTTGATGTAGTTGGACAAACAGAACAGTACATTCAATCACCTTCTGATTCGCTTCCGTTAAGGCAGACCTATCGGCGCCGGTGAAGTGGCGGATCTGATAAGTCTCTCGGGCGCGTTTTTGCCCACGCGCGCGTGAGGTCGGTGATGAGGGCGAGTTCCGTTGAGGTACGTGTTTCCTTTGCCGTCCGAGTTGTAACTGAAATAATGTAAGAACTCTGAAGGTTACCGTATCCGCCAAGTGTCCGCTCTTGCGATCCATCAGTAAAACTCGATTCCGGAACATGTATAGCATCACTTAGTTCAAGTAATTTTTCACCATCAATAGGTGAAAGGGAATGCAATAGGAGTTAAGCATAGCCTTGGCTGTCGAATCGAATCCGTGAGCAAATCAAAGCGTGAGGAAGCAGGAAAGATGCTAAATGAACAGGACCGTTTCCGTTCCCGTGACCGGAGATAATGTCGCGTTTTGATCCACATGTCATCCATGCGAAGCGCGTCCAGGCGCCGGCACCGGCAACTAGCTCTTGCTTCTAATCCTCCAGATCGCCGAGGTGACTTTCTCGTATGTGAAGGACGTGTATCCTCTCCAGATTGAACGGTAGGCTGCATTTCTTACTTGGTGATGAAGGGATCCTAACGTAAACCATGTACTTGTTACAGACCTCCAGCTTGTGAGCTCGAATGACTCCTTCGTGCAACTCCAAAGCTCCCGGACTCGAGTACTTAATTATGCTCGCGAGCATAGGCTCTTTAGGGCGATAACCCGAAGCTCTAGAGTGCCGGCTGTTTTAATTCTGTGGATTCGGGTTCATGCTCACTGCAGAGTGCCTCACGATAGCATTGTAGAACTGAGAGCATAGTGGGTGAACGTTACGGAATTCTGCATATATAACGTTCTGGCCACTATGGGTGCTCTGTAATTTCTTCCCGCCCAGAAGCTGTTTGTCCACTCGAGTCTGAATGATTCCCTTGCCTCCTCTCCCTGCCGGCGGATTTGTACCCGATGAAGTCCATCATCTCCCCCAGGTTGCTGAATCGGAGGAACCAAGTTTGATCTCGTAAGAAGTTTCTCCATGTCGTCTGTCTGTCCATTTTGATCCTTTCTTTTGTCGACCAGGGGATCACACTCTCACGACGTCTGCGATTTGAACCGCTCGTTCCTTTTCTATGGTCAGTGGACTGAATGTATCTCATCTCAACCATCTGATTCGGCCCAAGACGACACTGACCCTCCTCGGGCCTCTCAATCCGACCAGCGGTTGCCCGATCTACTTGAGGCGATAGTAAGAGGCGGCTTCAACCTCCCGCCTGTATCACAAGAGGGCTCTATCGTGGATCCGCTAGATGAATCCCCACGAGCATCCTCAGGTGAGAATGCCGTTCTGCGTATCTGTCATACCTCATATCCCATTTACTCCAATTTCCAGTCGAAGGAAGTAGCAACACTCGGTCACTACCGACTGACGTTGGAGGTCCTACTCAATCCGACATTCTCTCTCAGATCGATGATTTCCTCGGAGAGCTAGACGGCTTCGACGCAAGGGCTGTAGCCGATAGCGACTTCGTTGTGGACCCGCTGAATCAATCATTCTCAGGTGCCAATGCCTATCGTGTTTCATTTTGCGAAGCTCTGAATGAATGGTAGTTATCGGTGATCTGGCTGCACCTGCTAGTGACGAGCTCTCCCATTCCCATGATGTTTCCCATCCCCCGTATTATGAAGTGACTCAGTGGGACTATTATACCGGTGGCTCTTTACCACTTGATGTCTGGCACGAGACATACCCATCGCCCATCAAGATGTCCGTGGGTACTGACACGTCGCCGCCATCTGATTTGGCCTCGTCGCCCGACAGCGCCTTAACTGTCCAAGAATCAGCCTGTTCTTGCCTTGGATCGTCCAGCCACTCTCCGGTTATCATTGTCCATGGCGCGGGTGGCGATCAGCAATTTTCCTTTGATAGCTCGATACCCGTGACAAACGTTCAATGCGTCAGTCCCTCAAAGGTGTTCTGCTTGGAATGTCGAGACCGCAGGAGCACTAAAGTGTTTTCGTTTCCTGGACTTCATGGCCTAGTGGGTGAGTGTACTATCGCTACCTAATTTTTCGCTTCTCGCCATAACACTTGCTGGCATTCCACAGAGCACGTTCTTACCAAGCACCTCAAGATGCGGATGTACTGTCCCATCGAGGGTTGTGGAAGGAAGTTTTCGCATGCGACTTCTCTGCGTCGGCACATTTCTGGTCGCTTGGCTTTAGGCAAACATCGTGATCTCCTTGAGAGGTTGACGGAAGATCTGATTCGTCAATCCGTCACACCAGATGGAATGCCGACGACTCTGATTTGCCCTGGATGTGGCGTCAAGTTGACTAGAAGCGAATTTCAAGGTCGGTCTGTCCGCGTCTGTCGTTTGACCAGGCTGAACCGAACCGACATACTTTAGGTCATGTCCGAAAGTCTCATTTGGGTTTGAGGTTTTGTTGTCCGATCCCAGCATGCAGAGAAGAATTTGTTAGCTTCACTCAGTTGCAGGCGCACATGCAGGACAAGCACAGGGATATTTTGAGGCGCTTCATCGGTGGCAGGAATATTGATTAGTATATCCAATGTACTAACCACTCATCTTCCTCACGGTACGATCTTTCGCGGCAGTATTGTAACGATCTCTGAATAGATCCGATACCAACGTGAAAGCATGTTACCTGCAAGGATTAGCGAGGTGGTTTGCGTGAACGTTCTATGTTACAGGTATAACTGTAAGATGATCCAGGCACAGATTGGGTCACGGCGAATGCCGATCGGTCCATCCTTTCTTGTTTGACCTGGACCATCATCGAGTCGTCCCTCGAGTCCTATAGACAAATCGACTGTCTGCTACGGTCAATGCCTTCTAGATCCTCTGTCACCACCCGAGATAAACTGAGCGCAAGAATCGATGAACGCGGACCTCGGTGAATCCTATTCAAACCGTCATCTGGCATTGGCATTTTCACGCGTATGGATACTCTGTTGGAAGATCTGACAGCTCCCGAATACCACTGATATCTGATGCTGACGCTCTCCTGGAAAACGGCGAACTTCCTGTAAAAGTCACGCCAGTCTGCACCTTGTCTTTGCTAAAGTTTCACTGTTTGGCTGGAGGTGGTATCAAGGTTCTCCTGGACTACTGAGATTACTTCGATGACTTGAGCATCATGTGCATATTGCCTTATCAATGTCCATTCCCCCTTTGCAATGGATATGATACCACCGGGAATCTATTTTAGACGGGCGCTTAAGCCAGACGCGTCGACCCATGAGAATAATTTTTTTCCGCTAGCTGAGGTAGTTCATCTGGGAAGCAGGCAACTGAGCTTTACTTATCCGATCTTGTGTACGCCATTGCGCTCTCGTCGACGTGTCTAACTACCGCTTGGCGCCGACTTTGGAACTCGTCATGTTCTTTCAGCGAGATCAGAAATCCACGACAGATTACCGGTGGAGACAGCTCGGCGAACAGTATTTTCGGAGCAACACGACACCGGTTATCTAAAGGGCCAGTCTTCTGGGCCCGCAAGAGGATGCCAATTGGATTCAGATGATTCTCTTTTGAACATATATATTGTTACGCCATGACAAGCCGAAAGTGCGTTTACAACCCCTTCCACTCTTTTGCGAAATCATGCTGCTCCTACATAACCCCTGAACAGACCGAAACATATCAAGAGACCGTCTTGCGCATAGGTATCAATAATCATTGTGGCGTTGCCGTATTCGTCATTGGGTGAGTCCATTGCCCTGCTCCAGCATAGACACACGATGCATGCACACCTTAGAGGACAACATACTGGTCGAAATGAGGTTGTCGGGGGACTTCTGAGTCAGGTCGCAAGGCCGATTCGACGCAAGTCGAAGCTTCGAGTCGGCGCAGTTCGATACCAAGATCCCATAGACTTGGCAAGCCGTGAACCATTTAATACTCCACATTCAGTATGTAATCGAGCCAGCGAACCAGTTTCGGTCTGTGACAGTGTATGCGGGAACATCTCACTTGATTCCGGCCGGCACTGACTGCGAATAAACTTGAGGAGAAATTGATGCTTGAAGCTCAAGCCTAGTTCGCTGTGCTTCATGAATCTAGTTATTCAGCTCAACGCGTCTGTTGTTTTTTTACTGGGAGTAAGCGTAGGTTCTATAAAGCTTGCGGAAACAATCCTATTCTGCTGATATTTCTTCTTTACACGATACGATGACGCTTTACGGAGATTGGAAGTCCCTATCTTAGCTCGATTAACAGGGACTTAAGGCGACATAAAACGCGCCGAAAAAGAAACTCAAGAAACGAATGGTGGCGTACAGTATCCGGATTGTGACGCGTTTCAACCCTCAAAAGAACTTCGACCCGGTGGTCTCGTCCCATAGTCTGACTGACTCTTCATCGACTAGGCCAACATGGTACCATGGCTGAGAGCGGCGCAGATTTGAAGAAATCCATGTTGACTCGGTTGAAATGCTTTTCAATGTTTGAGTAGCGGGGAGCCAGAATTTCGAGAGTTTCGCGTTATAATAGATATAAGCAATAGAGTATCGTGACGGCAGTTTGGACTCAATCATTCTCAATGGGGAACCTAGAGTTGAGTTGTTCCGAACGCTGGAGCTCGCCGCCTTTCCCCTTCACCTCCAGACTACATCCCCTCACCAACGGTAGCACACCTCATGCCTACATGCTGGGCTCCCGCATGCGTAGCGCGCATGCATGTCATCTCTCTTGCCTATAAATCACTCATAAAGCGCCACGGTTGTCATCAGACTTGACGTTCACGTTATGAGCGTCCCACTTCTTTCGTTACCTCTACCGCCACACCATGAGAGGCATCAACTCCGAACCGATGAGCACGAAGCGCTGAATCTCTTTTCGTAAACCTCTTCCATTACGGCTGTCAGTTTGCAAAGATTTAATGATTGTCTAGGGAACGGTGGGACAGACCTTGGACAGGCTCCCAGGATTGGTTCTCTTTTCCGAACGGGAGCAGTTTTGGAGGTCCTTTGAATGGTCAGTGGTCCCTTTCTGTACTTCCCTCTTCGTATTGACTAGGTTGTGCAGATTCTGTCCACGTTGACTATGCCACTCCGGGGGCATTTGGCAGAGACGAGTATTGGGTTTCCCGCTCTGAGTCGACCCAAGTTTTGGATCCCCCAAACATCCAGACGCCTTCCTACACTGCCTTAGACAGTAGTCATGGCCAACACTCCCCATCACCACCATTCTTCCGTGCTCCTCAGAATCCAGATCATTCCCTCTGGCATGCGAGCGACAGTGATACTACGACGCACAACTTTCGTACCCAATATGCCATGGCCCAGCCGTCTACATTGGCCCTTGCCTCAGAAGCCAGTGTCGAGGTATATTCATTACCGTGATACGAGCATTCGACTCATAAGCAAATCTTCCAGCCGCATTCTACGATGCCCGTGGCGCAGGGCCACCCCAGTGATTTCAACGCGATGAATTCGAGTCACACATTCTACGATCCGCGCTTGGACGCCACATACTTCCAGGGCAGAAATCCACAGCGGCGACCTGATAGTACACATCAAGACGATGTCGCACCAAACGCGAGGTACGGGACGACGCCCCTCCCATCTGCCCCGGTCATTGCAGGCGGTTCACCTGTCCACACCCATCGTACCACTACCAATGATGTTTCCCTTCAGTGTCCTTCGGAGGAGCGGGACAGGCAGTCAACACGTGTTGAGCACCCAGGACCTCGCGACAGCAGTCAGCCCACCGTCCTGACTGCGCAGAAGGAATGCGTTCATCCCGGGTGTCGCCGCAGCTATGTGGGGAAATCAAACCTTCAGAGTGAGAGCCTGCGCTCAGCTTCTCCCTCTCTAACAAGCTGATCAACGTCCAGAACACATCATTGTGAAACACCTAGGCTGGCGGATCGCTTGTCCCTTAGACAAATGCAGACAATCTTACCGTCATATAGTGTCTCTTAAGCGACACATCAAGGAAGACCATGATATTGAAATCGCTGACTATTCATGCATTTTGTTTAAATGAAAGAGGTCCTCAACCTCTCACCCATTTAAACTGTTCTAAACCATTTAAACCACTTCAAAACGGGAAACGTACGAGGTAGTGCACCAGAAGTGGACATCGGAGAGCATTTAAATGGCATAAATATCTGTTTAAAACATCTCAATTCATATTTACACCGAACACATTAGTAGCTACATCCATAATTAAAACAGACATTTGAATGACATTCAAACGAGAGACGCGTCGTTCAAATGTGCCAGCCGAGACGCACCATTCGAACGCTCCATTTTAAGATGCACCATTTGAACATGATTTGAGATTCCCATTTGGGACGCGCCGTCCCGTGTGCGATGCCCAACTTAACACACCGCTTGAAACGACAGACATCAGTATTTGCAAATAAGGCGTGCGCTGCAGACGTACCATGTCCAAGGAGCCCCTGATATCTGTACCTCGACGCGCCGATGGCCACGAGTATATAGATTCTGTATGACGGCGTCGTCGCGTCGCGCGCGCTCTGCAAAGGAAGATGAGGAAGTCGAGACCACTAGACAGCCGGATACGCACCTTTACGCAGCCCACCAATCAATAACGTCCCATCATCACAACGATATGAAGAAGTGGCGGCCATCGTTGTGTGGTGTCCTCATAGTGGTGGGAGGTGAGTGCTTGTCATCCAGTCAGGAAGCGTTGTCGTATTCATGCAGGTATCGCATCGTCGTCGTGTGCTGGTTTTCGTTACTATGCTTGTGCATTGGGTACGTTCTTGTGGTCGTTCGGAGGCGTCCGGAAGAAGTGTGCCGTATGGGCAGTCGACGTCGTCCCAATCGTCGTCCTGTTCCGTGATCAGAGCGTACGCGACCTCATTTGTTGGCCTTCATCGCGGTTGTCCATGGTACAGTCGCGCGCAGTTGTCCATGGCGCAGTCACAGTTGTTTGTGTGCCTTGGTCGCGAGTTAGATTTGGCAAGGCCCCCGTCTTACGCCTGCGACCAGATGAGCATCGAAAACAAGAGCAAGAAAAGTACGCATCTGCTGCTGCCGGCCTGCAGATGGTGCAGCATCCATTCCACCACCCCTTGCCCTCGTGTGAGTCGTAAGACTCTCCAGTCCAGACTAATTTAACGGCACGGTTAAATCAACAACAGGTTCTTGACGAGGACTTACGCCACGTCCAGCAGGCGATGCACTAGCAAGGAGTGAAAGAAAAAAAGAGAGAGAGAAGCCCAAGAAATAGTTGCTAGAACGATAGTCGTCGTCGTCGTTCAAGCACGCGTTGATGACATAAGCCATCAGTCGGACGCCGTAACGGTATACTTAAGTTACTGTTTTCAAATCGCTTACAGTAATAAGGATCCCGGTTAGTAGAACCATTAGCGACTTGAATGAAAGTCTTCTGGAACGTCTCATGCCCAAAAGAAGGCAGTAGATGAGCACTACGCGTAAGTAATAGTATTTAGATGAATGACTTCGGCTGGCGTGCCCCGTCAGAAATCTCTGACGGAACAACCCACATTCCTGTGTTTGGATCCGGATATTCCATCCCATCCGGCCGAACGAACCACTCGACAAGGGTACACAGATAGTAGACATCGCCGCTGGTAAAGCAGTAGGATAGAGTAGATACAACTTCGCACCGGGCGGCAGGAGGAAGACTGCCCGAATACTTCGAGCGCAACTCCGCCTCGAGAGGAAACTCCTACTGGTCCAGCCCAAGCTAATGTTTCCTTGATACCAGTACGACTTTAGAATACTTATCGGGCATCTTCCACGCAAGTTCTAGGGGTGGACGCCGTACCGTTACGGACACGGCCGTAAGGTCGACGGGTCCTCACGGCCACGGTACCGTCAAGATTCGGTCCGAATCTTGAAAAGCAGGAGCTTGCACGGTACGGACGGTTTAAAACACGGCCGACACGGACGTCATACGGGTACTCTCATGGGAGATGGAGCTTTTTAAGCTCAAATCAAAGTAGAACATCCCTTTTGCCTGGTGAGAGCGACGAGAAAGGTTAGGAAACATGTTTTCACACAGCGAGTCATCCAAAAGAGCAAAGATAGGTAAGAATCAGCAACTGATTTATTCTCTGGTAGGTGACACGGGTGATTTTTGTTAAGAGAATCTGTGGCGGCGTCTGTCGTCGAGGCAATGTTGGAGCAGTGGTTGACGAGAGGAGAGCAATCGTGGGAATTAATTAGGCGTGAAATCCCAAAATGGCAACACCTCTCCTTACCACGATCTCGCCACCTGTGATAATAACAGTTCATTCCTGCTCAATGCTTATAGGTCGACTCGAACTCGCTGACGGTCCTTTCTTGCGATATCTCTGAGAGGACCGTATCTACGGCCGTTCCGGCCGGATTCAACGGCTCTTCACGGCACTTAACCCGAACCGTGACCGTACCGTATGGATAGTGTTCAAAATCTCTACGGTACAGAGACCGTGACCGTATGACCGTACCGTATGGACCGTAATACGGGCACGGTGTCCATCCCTAGCAAGTTCCGTGTTCCTCGCTGGCCGCAAGTGTATTTCATAAAGAACGCACCAAAAACGTATGGATAATTCTCCTCGCGCAGATGAAGCAGTCCCAACCTTCTAAGGTACCGGATATCGCGCTCCCAGTCTATGCTTGGGCCACCCGGAGTGATCTGCAGGCCGCCTTCAATACCCAAAGGACATACTCGCCAATCGGGAAAGAAGCGTACAGGTTCTCAAGGCTCGAATTGCTCAATAGAACAATCCGTGCATGCCAGAGAACGAGAGGTTGAGGAGGTGCGCCGGCGCGAGTCAGAGAGGAAGCAGGAGAGAAGGCCCCAGGTTTGGCGCCATGCTATGACAGAGGAGGTCCGACGGTGCCACAAGCGGGATGCTCGATGGCCAATCGGGACTTGGAATCAGTCTCGGGAACTCGAACGATTCCATTTTGTCGTGGATTCATTTACCACTGGTACCGTTCTTAGACTCTACAGTCAAATCTTGATGGGGTTAGGTGGAAGAACGTGGATTCCTCAAGTTCCCTGCATTTCAAGCAGAGGTGATGCTTCACCAACATCAGCATCTGAATTGTCTCAGAGCACGGCGTAAGGAAATCGTGTCACGACCAGCATAGCAGACACGTTCGACAGCTACGGCAAAGCCTAGCATCTCGATGAGCCTGATAAATGTATATGTTGGGAACATACCTGGGATAGATATGAAGTCCCTCTGTCTGAGAAGATGCACGTCAAAGTAGCGCTGAAGCTCGTCAGTCTCCTCATCACTGGCATCAGAACCCTGATCATAGGCAGCGAAGTTGATAACTCCAGAATGACCTGACGGCCCAGCGGTGGACCCCGTATGTGCACTACCACTTCCGGATGTACTGGAAGGCGAATAAGGATAATTTTCATTGAAATACTCTTGTAGGGCGTCATTCTTCGCCTCAAGATAGCCCGACAGCTCCGAGTCCCAATCTCCAGCGTAAGGAGCAAGATCTCGTCACTCTGATCCTATACAACATCTAGCTGTCGCTCGTGTGCGCCGAGCATCTGATCCCACTTGCATCCCGGACATGAAAAGTGACCAGGACGACAATATTTCACTGACCAGCAGGCAAATCACTCTTGGCACGAAAGAAAAGTGGACTGACTGAAGAAAATCTGAAGCACGTTCATGAAGAAGATGCATCTAATAATGAACATTGAAGAGGACGATATCCGAGAAGATGAACCAGGACAATGGCGAATGCGAAGCAGACAACAAGGACGCGCTGAAGCTATTTGACGATGAGGTTAGTGTTTAAGTTTTGTATTCAAACTGTGATCTGAGCTCACCTGCGCGTACGCGGCCCAGAACGAACAAGAGTTGAACAAGACCATGACTCGAGCAACTAAGATCGGTCAGTCGGAATGGACCGAATAACATTCCCACGCTGACCTGTTGATCTCTTACCACCACCGTCAACAATGTCCACTCTATAGTCAATGACTCTAGCCTCAACGATGGACTTAGCGACATGGAACAATCGCAGATGATGACGCCGCCGCCGCCGCCGCCGCTACTGGTGTAGAGGATCGACCTGCTGAGCGCCTAGAACTTTGCCAGATGATACTCGTACGTGTTCTTCCTTGTCTTTCAAAAAAAGTTCGACCACCGTATAAGAAATTGATCACGTTTATGCACCAAGTTTGGACCGCTCTCTGGCAGCACCTTCCCGTGGTCGCCGTCGCAGGAACCCGTAGTGTGCGCGCTGACGTCTGCAAGACGAGGTATGTAACGTCCCTTTCCTCCTCGTCGCTGCTAACTTGCTTTTAACAGGTGACAGGGACCCTTATTCTACCACGCCCAGCCTCTCGTCCGGCCTCACGTACAGTCTCGCGCCCAGCCCTGTATCCATCTCTGCGCTCCCTCATCCCTCGACTCTCTACACATCGCAACGATACTTATGAAGACAACGTTGACGACGCTCAATCTGTGGACACAACCCCATCTTCCTCCAGCGGACCCAGATAACTATCATTCCATGGACGACGATGGTTCCTAACGAGATGGCCCGGCGACTGCGGTATGTCAATATCCCTCTCGATAACGCTGGTATCCTGTACTCACGACATTCCTAGGTACACGCTGTTATTTCAGAGATTATGCATCAAACGAAGGAGGAGTGCTCGGGTAATAATCTCGAACGTCTTCAAGACACACTTGACAATACTCAGTGGTCTTCTGGAACGGCGCCGCGGTCGTCACTGCGAACAGCAATGAAGGGTATGTACCGATCGTTCTATCTGCGGCACCGCTATTGATATACATACACACGCTGCAGACTTTCACGCCATACCTCCTGCTTGCAAAATAAAGGCGGAATGCTGGGAGAAAACGTACGCCAGGATGTGCCTACATATTCATCTGGAATCGGATTCAGACGATGCGGAGAATACTACTATGTAAGCCTTAATCAAACGACCCGTTTCGTACAGACAGGATTTTAAAATACCTTGGAATCAAATTATTTAAATGCTCAAGTACCACTCAGTACGTTTGAATGCCTAAAGCCATTTTGAACGGACTTGCCTGGGTACCGTTCAAACGTGATTCAAACACGTTTTGAACGCCTTGAGGTGTCAAACCTCTTTATTTAAACAATCTCAATACATTTACTGGAAATCGAGCGCTTGATAACAAAGTATTTCGGTCAGAGAATGGCCAGCAGAGCCATCGCCATCTGTAGTAGTTGCCGACGAGGAATCAAGAAGGAGCTCCAAGTCGGTGAGTCTGGGCCTAACATCTGTCACGAACACAAAAATTAAGAATTTTGTAGGTCATATAGTGAATACACACCTGAAGTTGCAGGTGCCTTGCCCTATAGAAGAATGTGGTACAAAGTGTTCTCGAGAACCCGATCTGTGGGCGCATATCGATGAGAGGCATTCGGCGCTATACCCTGGATACGTTTGGACGACGCGTGGATAGCGAAATGTTAGTGGATTGCTGGCCAAGCACAATCATATTATGGAGACGTCCCGGTGCCGAAACGAATGATGATTGCGAAATATTTACGGCTTTCGATTATACTGTACTAGCGCTGGTAGCACGTAACTTGATCAGCATCATTTGGGTTCATCGCGTTCAGCGTGGAGTTTGATACACTCATGAGAACCACGTTTCCTGTAAAATGAAGAATGGTAAGCGCAAAACCGCACTGGCACAGAGCAGGCAGAAGCGTCCTGACTGGAGCCCAACAGTTCAAGACATTCAACATCGTGGAAGAAGGCAGGTCATGAAGCCAGATGGATATACAGAGATACCGAAGGTTAGACTACCGATGAAGGATACGACACCGGCGGTCGTCGTAGCCGTTCTAGGACAAAGAAATCCGCTTACTAAGAATTAGGAGCGCCATACGTGGGACATGTACGCAATAGCATCTTCTAAGAAAGCGTTAGAAACAACCGACAGGGAGCAAGAATAGCAAGAGGAAAGCGAACCTGCATGATCTACTGCTGGCTGTCGGCAATGCCCCGACCGTTTCGTCCGAGCCCTTTTGCTGATTCAAGTCATTGACAATCAGCCGATGAATCCGTGACAGGGTGCATGGACGCGCAGACGACACCAGTCTTGTATGCGAAGCCGAAGAATCAAGGAGAGCAGGTCATCCCGAGAATACACTGTCCGGTCGGTACATCGTAGTCTGTCACAGCAAGGTAGATAACTGAAGCTGTTTATCATTTCGACTTTGTCGCACAACAGTCTCTCCAGCGACTGCAGAAAGGACTGGCGTGTCTGCGTCGCTTAGATCGTGATGGAGCCAAGTTCCCAGTAAAGTTGTGTTACCAAGGGCGCGCTGAGGATTTGGCTGTCGAGATGATCGTCGTGGTTGTAAACAAGTTTCGTGCGTCACCTGTGCGGCAAGATGCCGCGGGAGCTCCGCTGTTCCGCGGTTAATAAATGTTCCCGGTTCGCCAGCCATCCTTCTACCATCCCCCAGTCATCACCCAGATCCACAGGCGCAATCAAGAGTGTACCCCCTTGAGTCGGAGGATCTCCTGTATAACGTTCAATGGCTTTTACGTGAACTTGTCATTTATCCGCGCGCGCTCGTTCCATTTCATTTTCGTTCGAGACGCTTGGCGGCACGGCGCACCGTTCGAACAACATCGTTCGCCAGGGTGTCTTGAAAAAAAACTTAGATGAAGTGTGTAAGGAAGACATGAGCCACTAGACTACTCCTCGCTTTCCGAAACGAATAAGACCTTATCGTAAACTAGGTAGTCTTGTATCTATGGCCTATTTGCAGGAGTAGTGTAGGCAGCCAACTAAAATAAGTAGAATAGTCAATGGCGACCCATGAATTCCTCCATGCGCGCGCCATGTTGCGCGCACATGTGACTTCTCAAAGGAGTCTCGTGAAAAAATCTTTCCTGGCATTCGCGCAGGGGGCAAAAGATTTCCAGGTCAAGATTGCTTCCGTGATCTACAGACTTGTCAGTCAGGTTCCGGACATACGTGTAATCACCCACTCGACGACCTGAAATGCCGCCTCAGAGAAGTCGAATGGCGGAAAAACCCATCGCAATTGTCAACGGGACAAGGGAACACCGCGTCCAGGTGTTCACCCAGAATATGATCTAGGAGATTATAGGTATCATTGAAGGATAGAAGAAATTGCTTAGAGACTTACCTATAAGGCCGCGTTTCTCGACGTAGGACTTGTTCAAGTCCTTGCATTGAACTTGAGCGCAAAACCATCTCTTCTTTTCATTGTTGGAGGTAGGAGGCGCATCAATCTCGCCTAGTGGAAAGCTGTCAGATTGGCCGTCGCGCGGAAAGAGAGGAATAGGAAGATCGAGGGCGCCTGCGAGCGACGAGGATTCCGGTTTGAATCGAATTGAGGGCGAGTCCTCTGCACTGAAAGATTATATAGCAGTGTGGCTCATGAAGCAATGCTATCCCGTATTCATGCCACCAATACTCCCTTCAGAGAGGCAGCATAACTTGTCGTCGCGTCGGCGCTAGCATCATGAAGATGGTGAGCATATTGGCTCGCGAACAAATGCTCAGGAGCGGCAGGTAACTCCGATGTTGATACTTGGGCCACCATGCCCGTGCTCTCTGCTATCGAATGGGCTCACGGCAGCAAGCGAAGCCACAAGAGCTCGCGCCCTGAGAAAATGGACTTTTTTAGCCTATACACAGGGTGAGTCTTGAGCTTTCCGTCAGGTATGTGAATATTTCCGCACCCGATGATGAATTCTGGGAGAGGAGGGTGCATAGAAGGAGCAGACTAGATGGCGGTGGAAAGTAACGGGCTATCGAAAATGTCCTAAATAACGCCACTGATGCCTATCCCAGTCGTTTCAAGTTGCCGTAAAACAAGACACGAGCAATCAGCGAAAAATGCCAATGCTCATGAGCAATGTTCTCATACGAAAGGTTCTTGTTCCATGCTCTCCTCTTGCGCTCTTCTCAGTAGAACCTGTGCGCGCGCATCCACATCGAAAGCGAGGAGTTGATTTCTCCGCTAAAAGGCGATATGACTCGGTCTAGAATGAGATAGACAGCAACTTGGTTGATAAAGTACACGTTGCTTTTCCACCTGCGCCGCCGGGAGAATTCAGTGACTGTGAGGATAATGCACACAGGGCCAGGCAAAGAATACTACTTACCTACTTCATTTGACGTGGAGCATGAGAGATTGCCAATATCCCAATGATCCCGGAGTCATACGGTGTTTCTCTCCTCCATTCGTTTCCCGCACGAGGACTCGAACCAGGAAATTGGTAAATGTCCTCCGAGTAACTTGTGAGCATGCTTGGAAAGGGATACATAGCTTGGACTACGAGCCATGCTGCCTGTTCACCAATGATTACATGATAGGTTATCAGGATTGGAGAGCATGCCACGTACCCCGACGCTAACATCTCTCGAATTCATAATCGAAGCGTTAGAATAACCCCCAAGATGGCCCCTCAATTTCTGGTTTCCGCATGTCAGAGTTGTGGCTCAGACACTTCTCGTTGGCGCTCACCCGAAGGCTTTCGTCCCATCTAAGCTATCGATGCCACCGTAAACATGGCTACGAGGATTGCCAACAGTCGGGTCGCGCAGGCAGTTGCTCGATCTTATTATCGCTAACGGGTTCTACTGAATGAGTATGAATGGCTAACAGAAACCACAAAACGTTGCTCACCTTGGAGTAATGCGCCACAGACGATTGAACCCTCGTCGGTGTCGACGGCGGACTGAGATACATTTGAGAGAGTTGCCTAGGCGACGAGATCCTTCATTGTTGTGAATGAGTGAAAGATGGATATTCGTGGAACGTGTGTCGACATCGGCACTCACAAACACCCGAGTACCAACAACGACGAAACCTTGCCGTGATCAAGATCCCTCGAGTCTCGGATAAAGGAGGCGTGGTATGCGTACAAGGAAGCGGAAGAGTGGGAGCGCGTTGGCTGCCACTGGCGATCGAGCTCAAGAATCTTCCGCAATGAATGGCATAGTTTATCATGTCACCAGTAGCAGGATTCGCAGGCGGTGATGCTCGAATTCAGGCAAAACTAGGAACTGTCTGGGAACTGTCAAGAAAATGATGCAGGTCTGAGTTGCCTAGGGTTAGGGTTTATTGCTCTTTCACCTCCGCCATCTTCTCGTCGCAATGACCTAAAGTTACCTTGCCTCTCTGGGCCTGTAAACACACGGTGTCCGATGCCTGTTTCTACGCGGAGTGTTGGCTTGCGCACTATCTCATGGGTTACGCGTTCGCGCCGTGACGAGACTGGTCCATTCAACACAAAATATACCGACAAGGTGCGTTACACAATAAATATCTGTCTATGGAGCTAACATATCCAGTTGTCAAGCAATAAGTCGGAAGTCGCGACTTGGAACTCGCTCCATAACCGGACGCTATATCTTCTGGAGCGTGGACAAGTCAATACATGTTTTCGCTTGTGGGCTCCCGACGCCGTAGACACATTACAAGCGCTCTGAATTTATTGCTTTCATTCTGGCAATATATATTGCTCACGCGACGATGGACGGAGCGTGTCTGAATGCATTTGCTTTTAATCCTGATTCCGTGTGTTTCCTTCTGCTCAGTGCTGTTAGTCGTGATTTTTGCTGACCATCATCGTAGCGTCGCCCGAAGGCAGCTCTTGATGTGCACATGGTCGAGCCCTCATTTAACGGTGCATACTATTACTCATTCCCGCGAGTCTGGGTCACGACTTCCTCTCGCAGGTAACCTTTGATTAGATTTCGTTCTTGTCCAAGTGACCGAGAAAACTCCATATCGCCCTCAAGCTAAGAACAAATCAGATATCTGTGAAGACAGAGAAGAATGGCGGGGGCGCCGCATGCATGTTACATAACGGTGAAAGGTATTCTTCACCTCACAGTGATTATCCCAGTTTCATATTCCGATGCAGGAGATGGGTGATTTCGGATCAAAGCTCCTGGCACACGATGGCTTCATGATCAACCCGATGAAAATGTCTGGGAGGACGAGGCCCACATGTTTTGCACGCCATTCCTTTACATTCCCGGCATAAATCTCGAACCCCAGTCCCGCCGACGCGCCTTTGGCAGGTGGACACTCCGGCAGCCGCCCGAGCGCTCTGTATTTTCGGACGCGATCTGCGTGTTCCTTTGCGTCAATCCAGCACGCAAATGTCTTCGCAGATTCTACAAACAAGTGCGATTGATCGTGTTTTTTCTTCGCTACTGTACTAATTCATCGGTCACTCTGATAGACTCGATTTCGCGCCAACGTCATGTACTCGTTAGATTTTGAGGCAGATGAGATTCAACACGAGGACTAGGACTGTAGAACTCTATCGGTGGTGCAGATTGATATTGTGTTCGTACGTTATTGGATAGCCTAGCTAAAGGCATAGAATCTCTGTGGGTGTACTTACGGTCTAGAAAATCGAGATGCCAAGCCACCTTTTATCGAGAGGCCATGATATCTGGCTGCGGCGCACTACTGAGTAGCATCAAGGCCAGTGCAATCTATCTACATATCTGGTAATGTCTGGAATCACTACCCAGCAACAGTATGACCACGAGTCTGCGACACGCTGTAGCAACGAGCCGGACAAGGATCGGATCCCCAGCACTCAGTCAACGGGCGCCAGGGAAATGAGCACCGCCGACATCACTTCTTCTATTGAATGGGGATCGAACCAAGGCCTTCACGTTGTACGTATACCCGCGTCGCTTCTCACCTGGCTGCGTCCATCTCTTCCTGCTCTTGCACTGTCACCGCATTTCATACAGCCTGAGGATAAGTTGGTGCCCGGGCATCGCCCCTTTGAACCATTTACTAGGGCGACGAATTGAAGACAGTGTATTCTTTGGAAAAGGATAAACGGTACCGCCTTCAACGGGATTCCATTCACCGGCATCTGTGTATCCTGTGCCACAGTTCACAGAAGCTCCTCTAGCAGTAATCCCTCACGGTCAACCACTATATCAAGTGCGGGAAAGAATTTGGTAAGTTCGCTACAGCTAGTTGCGGATTCTTCGTACAGCTGATCGAGACACAGCGCGGTAGAACCGTAGAAACCCTCCACCGGATGCTCGATGTCGACGTGGTACTCTCAAATTCAACGCCCGTGGCTCGACATGAACGCGGTTGTTTTAGCCATTGCCGGATACACCGAGCACCCTTAGCCCTAGCTTTGGGCGTCTATTTCATACATCATGTCAATGTCGTCAGTAAAAATTAACGGCAAATGACAAGCGCCACCATGCCGCGCTTGGGAGGTGTGAGTTTCCCACATGCGATGTTCTCAAGCTCACGTCCTAGCCACGGGAAACCGTTCTCCTCAGTGGTTCTTTCACAGAAGGCAGTAACGAAAACAGTGTCAAATGCTAAAACAACTACATCGCTCCAGGCGTCACTGAAAAAGGAAACAAGATCTGTCATATTCCGCGTCGCGCGTGGGCTCAATATATACGGTGGGACACCGACTGCAGCCAGGACGAGCTGTAAGGCGAGTCGACAGTCAAAACCACCTGCTGTGGTGGTATGTCTACACAGGAGCTCGCCGTCGTCTGAGACAAGCCGAATTTTGCCAAAGTTCACCAAAAACATATCCACTTTTCGAATCCACCAGTGCCGAAACGCCGCCGTAGACAGATGTACAAGTGTACTTGCGTTTCTCAGTAGTCTGGACCATCACCTCACCTGTGTCCATCAAGTCCTTCGATTTCACCGCGTTCGTACCTGGTCATCGGTCTCGTTGAACCCCCTTCTGGGCGATGAAAAAGCATCGCATTCTTTGGAGAAGGTTAAACGATACGGCCTTCAGGAATCCATTCATCGGCCGCTATGTATCCGGCGCCACTGTTCACCAGCCAACTCATGCACTCAACCGTCCGACAAACAGGAGCCTGGACTAGTCCCGGATAGCTGATGCAGACTCCGCGGGAGAGACGTCCTCGACTCATCGCCGGATACACCGGGACCCTTGCTTTGGGCGTACGCTTCATTTGGATGGGCGTCTATTTCATACATCCCATCAATGTTGTCAACGGAAATTAAAGGCAAATGACAAGCACCACCGCGGCCCACATACAATGCTCCCAAAGTCACGTTCTAACCCCCGGGAAACATGCTCCGGTGGTTCATTTATAACGAAGACAGCCCTAAAGGCAGTGCCTATTAAAACAGCTACATCCTGCGCACCTGAAGGACAGAGTCGTGCCCACTATATAAATCTCACGTCGATTACTAACCCAAGCATGGATCCTGGGTATGTTCTTCACTACACTGTCTCGCATCATAGCTAACTGCGCTCATATAGACCTAAAGTAGCACTTTCTGGTGATCTCTGGCGCAATTGATCGTTAATCAGTCTCTGACTACTTCTTCAGAGTTCGTCTTGAAGATCGACGATGAATCAAGCATTCTCCCGCTCAGTACGCGGTTCAAGATGAGATTTTCGCAGAATGGCAACATTGTCATATCATCAGAACCGATGAAGCGAAATGATAATGGGCGTCTAGCAGTGACGAATCTCCGTCTGATCTTGTATGTGCTTGTCGAAACCCGCCGCGTTCCAGGCTGACCAGTGAATCATAGACTGGCTATCGGTATCTTTGCTGTCGATATATTCAAAGTTGGCGCCGATAACGAGGATAACGAGTTGAAGCTAGGCTCAGTATATCTTGACCTCGAGGACCTGCTTTGGACACATAGTGATTTATCTTGTATGCATGGTGTTATCATGGACTCAGACGACTTTCCCGCCATGCAGTTCAGTTTGAAATCGAGTTCGTTTTCACCATGGTTCACGCCGCTTGCCGCATGGCCGATGACCACAGTGGCTTTTGAAATCTGCTCAGGTAAGTTTCCGCTGATGTATGGCACATACCTGTTTTGAATTGTTCTGCAGAGGGACCTACCGATGCCCACTTGATGACATACTTCCAGACATGCTTTCAAGAACTCTGTCAGCTTCTGCATGGCGACGTATCCTTTGCCCAAATTCGAGAGCAACTCCGCAAACTACAACCATTTGGGTTTGCCATACTTGCAGGCCTTTCAGACAAAATATTTCATGCTACATCCAATCCGGAGCTGTACATACGTTCGCGCGGGCTGTATAAAGCCTCTGCCGATGCCTTGGGTGGCCTAATCGAGGAAATGCAGTTTTCCATCACCCTTGTGCTTAGGTTCATTGCCGACTTTGGTTCAAACAAGACCATCCTCATGCAGATGTTCGCCAAGTTCCTCCTTAGACGTCATGCCAACACTGGTAATCAAAACGATCTTAACCAGTGTATCGCCTTACTCCAAGCAGTGGAGCAGTTACGAGATGGCTCGTGTTCACGTGATTTCATCATTGATCACTTCGAGATGTATGAAGCCATATCTCAGGCGCACTTTGCCCGCTATAAGCTATCAAACAACGTTTCAGATCTCGATATGGCATTGGCGTCACTGAGCAAGGCAGTAGAACTCCAGGTTCCTGAGTGGGGAAATTTTAATCAGCCGGCAGCCCTCCATTTATTAGCTACTATCCTGATCTGGCGGTTCTTCCATCTCAGCGCAGAGCATGATGTGGAAATGGCACTGGAGTACATGAATGATGCTCTTACAGGAGTATCAGTTGGTAGCCCAGAATATTGGAAGTTCCTTATTTTTCGTGAGAAGATACTGTCTATGCGCTTTCAGTATTCAGAGGATGTAGATGATTTAAACCAGGCCCAGAAGATTCGTGAGGAGCTAATTGCGAATGCGCAGGACTCAGGTCATTCTGGAGATGCTAAGCTAGCGTTTCTGTTATTCCAAGCTATCCTTGAAGCGTCCAAGCCTCTCACAGTTGAGGCTGAGGGTAAGCTCACACAGGTAATCAATATGTTTAGAAAGGTAGCCAATGGTAGTTCTGATGATGATGACAAATTGAGGCTTAGTTGGGCCCTCCTCATACGATTCGAAGCATGTGGGGATATGGCGGATTTAGAAGAGATGATTGCCATCTTATCCTGCATGTCATGGGATCATCATCATCATGAGCATAATAATAGTGCTTTAGCTAAGGCATTGGTCCTCAGATACAAACGCTCTGGCCGTCGCCCTGAATACCTTCATTCTGCCATATCATGTGCTTCACGTGTGGCTATCTCTATCAACCACAGTGCAATGAGCCGATTTGAGGCTGCTCGCTTCTGGATTATATGTGCCTTAGATCTAAAAGGCAATGACAAAGCCTCTGTACTCATGAATGCTTTTAAAACTGCTATGTCGATCATACCTAGCATTGTTTGGATTGGCATGCCGATGCAGGATAGACATGACATCCTCATGATTGCAGATGATATAATGCCATTTATCATGGTGCGGAAGCAAGTGCGCCACAGTCCTAGCCTGCTTCCACATTCAGCAGCAGCTTTTGCTATTTTATGTGGTCAGTTTCATACTGCAATAGAGTGGCTGGAGCAGGGACGTTCAATACTTTGGGGCCAACTACTACAGCTTCGTGCTCCTTTAGATAATTTGCATCAGGTAGATCCAAGACTGTCGCAGAAGCTTGCTGCAATTACAAAGGAACTTCGTAAATCCAGTACAAAGACTCACTTTTGGAAGAGGCAGATAGATGAGGATGGGCGAGAGCGGAAGGTCGCTTTAGAGGCTGAAGCGCAAAAACATCGCAGACTTGCAACTGAATGGCAGGAAGCTGTTGATGAAATACGGAAACTGCCTGGTTTCAGCAAATTTTTGCTTCCAAAAGATTTTGATTACCTATCCAAGGCTGCTAATGATAATATTGTCATCGTCATTAATGTTATGGCACCTTCCGATGCCCTAATCATCTTTCCGCAGAAGAATATCCTGAATGTTCACCTTCCAGAATTCAGTTTCTTCGATGCGGTCCGGATGCATGCTGATTTATTGTCTATCATTCCGGATGATATGGGAATTCGTGCCGGTTGTCCTGCACCCTTTGAGAGTGATCAGGAATTGGATGTGGATGCCAAATTTAAGCAAATTCTCTCAGAGCTCTGGTATAAGATTGCTCTACTGTACTATTTCGACCGTAGGTTCACGTCACGGGTCACAGGCCCAAAAAATGAACCTGTTACATAAGCAAGTCACTAGTTTTTTTGAGCCGTGAACATGCCCCAAATTGGTCACAAATCGGACTTTTGCTCTCAAATTGAGCTTGGCTGCCGTTTTCATAGGATTCTTCTTCTTTTTAGTGTATTTCATAGCTAGAATAGCACATTCTCCTCTAAATATACTAAGAATTAGCCTCAAATCTGTAGAACAACCCTGCCGTTGAAAATTTTTGTGAACTTATTTTTAGTAGGTCACAGTGGTTTGTCCTTTGTGAACATCTCACCAAACAAGTTCATGAGGTCACAGGTCACACCCTGTGAACCTACGGTCGAAATAGTACAGTACCCATTATCTGGGAAGCTATGGAATATCTGCCATCATTGGTAAATGTATGTTCCTTCAAATGCATTATCTGATTATTACTTACCTACTTACCTTTCATAGTGTGAACAAGGTGAAAACCAAGTACATGTGCGATGGTGCGCGACAGGACACTTGGCCTTCCTGCCTCTACATGCTGCTGGTGATTACAGTCTTTCAGGAAAGGGCCATCGAGTGTTTGACTTCATTGTTTCATCATACATTCCAACTCTGAATTCCATCATTCGGTCGGCACCACCTACATTGAGCGAGGATACTATGGACTCGACAATCAAGGTCTTAGCCGTCGCGTGTCCTTACGCCCAGGGACAGGTGCCAATTCCTGATACTGAGGAGGAGGTAACACGCCTGGGAAGGCATGTTACGTCATTGCTTGGCCAATCTGCCCCGTCACCAGTGTCTCAATATACAGCACTTGTGAAGAAAACTGCAACAACTAAGAGGGTCTTGGAGGAGATGAAAGAAGCAAGCTGGGTGCACCTTGCCTGTCATGGTTTTCAGGATGCGACGAGCCCCACAAGCAGCGCATTGCTCCTTTCCGATGGCGGTCGACTTCTGCTGTCTGATATCGCCAACCTTGATCTTCCTCAGGCGGAATTCGCTTTTCTTTCAGCCTGCCAGACAGCGACTGGCTATGACAAGATCCCTTCGGAGTCAATGCATCTGGCGGCAGGCATGTTGTTGGCTGGGTATCGCAGTGTTATCGCTACTATGTGGTCGATCGAAGATCGTCATGCGCCGCAAGTAGCAGATGATGTTTATGCTTACCTCTTCAGAGAAGGAACGAGTCGTCGACCTGATTATAAGGAGTCGGCGCTTGCTTTGCATCTTGCCCTCGAACGACTGCGCGCGCAAGTTGGAGAGAAATCATTTTTGGCTTGGGTACCGTATATCCATGTAGGTGCTTGAGAATGTTTACAAGATTCAAATCATCGACTGTAGTCTATGTCTTTCACAGCTAATTGTATGTTACTACTTACGTACCAATGTTATCAGTGTACTGAGCTAGGGGTGGACACCGTGCCCATTTTACGGTCCAGACGGTATGGTCATACGGACACGGTACTTACCCGTGCTGTGCAAGATTTCGAGATACGGTCATTCGGCCGTGGTACGGTCTTCATGGCGGGAGCTAGCAAAAGGACTTGATTACCCTATTATTTCAAAGACCCAGTCGCAAAAATCCGAGGAGTCCAATGTACACTCGATGAATGGAAAGGACATCTTGAATATCCTTGGTTGGCCTTGTCATTCCTTTCGTCTCCATGGCTGACGATAAATACTTCAGCCAAAGCAAATACTGAAACAGACGAGAAACGCCGGCTTGACGAGGACGAAGTTCTTTCCCAGATAGCGTACGTGTTGAGTCACTTCTTCATATGATCATGCATCTGAGGTGATATCAGGACGATGATTATAGCTGGCCATGAAACTTCCGCGTCGAAATTGACATGGATACTTTACGAGCTTAGTCGGCACCCCGAGCACCAAGACTGGCAGATCCGGAAAGAAATCCGTCAAGTAAGGGCGCGCTATGAAGAGAAAGGGCAACTCGCTCCTCAGGACTATGACGGTATGCCATTCATGAACGCTGTCATCAAGGTAAGGCTCCCTCCAGCCAGAGATCCGACATATACATCAACTCCTTGTAGGAGGGACTGCGCCTTCACCCAATCGCCACTGCTTTGCCCCGGGAAGCCCAACAGGACGATATCATCCCGCTTTCAGAGCCAATCATCACGAAAACCGGTGTCAAATTGACCAAAATTCCCGTCGAGAAAGGTCAAACCGTTCGTCTTTCCATTGCGTATTATAACAGGTGCGCCGTCTGCTCGCTTTTCTGCGCTATCATCTGACCCGCTTCCTGGAGAACCGCGTCACTGGCGACTCGGATGAAGTCTCGGTCGGTGTCTATGCGAATGTGTAAGCCACGAATACCGCGATAATTTCCCCCATGTACTGACCAATGCGACAGGCTGACATTTAGTATTGTCTTCTCTCCCATCATCTTCCGGCTTTCTGACTGGTTTTTCTAGGTGGTGGAATCCGTGGCTGCATTGGCTGGCGATTCGCGTAAGTGCCTGTTCATCTTCCCAGACCTTCGCTTTCTGATCGAGTTGTATCAGTGTGATGGAGATGCAGACGATCTTGACTGCCCTGATGGAAAACTTTCAGTTTGCGTACCCGGACGGCGTGGACATCAGAAGAGCTGTAGCAGTGGTCATAACGCCTATTGTGCGCGGGAAGGAGACCGAAGGCGCGCAGATGCCTTTGCATGTCAGGCCACTGAGCACTCTGATTTGAAGCCAAAGGTGTAGCAAGTTTGAATGCTGTTTCTCTGAGAAGTGTAGGATTAGTAGTAGTAGACGATGTATGCAACAGAAACTCTCTTTCGACTCCTCGGAAGTGTGAGTACTGTCCAGACGTGCGACAGATGGGCGAGAGTGCGAACCTGCGCGAACACGAAACCTGAGCCTTCTTTGTCTTGAGATGCGATCGCCGGCGGCCCACGTGGCGCCGAGTCTTAACAGACAGTGCGTTTCGAGGAGGATCCCAGGTAACGTCTAATGGTTAGAGATGATTTGATTCGAGCAAGAAATAAGACAAACGTACAATGTTGCGATTTTTCTTTAAGATGAGGGTGAGGGGTTGATAATGGCTTTACCTTGAAGCAAACTCACCACTGCGAGTTTGATTATAGATAAGCATACAGAACACGATTCTGGTCGGCTTGTTCATCTCACCTCGCCACATCCTGTTTTATTGAATCAGAATCAGACTGACAGTATAAAGAGGCTGTTCAATTTTTTTCTACAATTTAAACCAAAGGGTACTCCCATGCCTCTCCACCAAATGCAGAGAGAACAGTTTTCTTCGGCTCTTTTGGACGAGGAAACCGCGTCCTAGTCCAAATCTCGATATCCAACCCCTCCTCCTTGAACCTCTGGTACTGTTCGCGACACCTTGGAGGGATATACATGAAATGCCCCTGAGAATCCACCGCCCCAAAGACAAACTTCTTCAATCTAGCAACATCCGCCCTCGGAAGAGCCCACCGACTCTCGATAAAGTCTGCCGCAATCTCCCATGCGACGATATCCTGATACACCAATGTCATAGTGAAGTTCTCCAGAGCAGGTAGGACAACAGCGGCGGGATCATCTACAACGAGTCGGCCAAAGATGTTACACCAGAACGCTGAGAGGCC
>QLPD01005751.1:0-11338 GCA_003314085.1 Hymenopellis raphanipes | reverse complement strand
CGACGCGAATTTGAAGGTCACGTCGTTGATCTTTGTCACGACATCAGACGAGACGACATGTGTGATGCAGGCTGTCGATCCTGGCAGGACGTGAGTGTTCCGCAGCGAGTTCCGGTGAGCAGGCTACTCTGTTTTCTATTCAGTTTGGCTGATCATTATGTTTGTGATTGATTTACAGGTTGGAAGATGCACCCGTTGTTTTGTAGAGAAATGATCATCTCGTCGAGTCGTACTAGTTACCGCTTTCTTGGGTAGTTATAGATGCGGTATAACTAGAAATTAAAGATGCCCCACATGTTGCCAATTCCTTGAAGCATAAGAATCAAAGTAATACGTAGTTAATAGTTTAGGCCGAAATATGCAAACGATACGCTGAGCCACAGAACGCTCGGCGGAGTCGATAGGCGTCTCGAATTCATCCAGGTGCGACCTTGCGTGAGGCTGAGAGGCCTAGCATGCCCCTTCTTGACCGAGTGCGATGTGGCCGGTGTATCCGCGTCCAGATCGCGTCTGAACATCATTATGGTCCCTGCACGTGTTTTCTGCCCACGTCGCGTTGATAAAAAGACGCGTCTGAGGCGTGGGAGTTTGCCTCGCGTTATGGAGTGACAGTCACTCAAAGTGACGGTCTCATTTCTTTCTTTCTTCCCACCATCACCCACAGTCGTCCCGCCCTCATTGCCACTGTTCTCCACAATGTCCTCACAGTCTACCCTCGCCTTTCCCGCTGTCGAGAAGGAGAACCAGCCCCAGAAGGCTCCGAAGAATCCTCGGAAGCGGACCATCACGACATCGAACGGGGGTAAGCAGGACGCGTGTGTACAAATGATAGGCACTGATTGCCCTGTAGAAGACGTGGATCTCACAAAGGAATTCAGCGCGAGCGCGACGGTCCGTCTTTTGTCATCTTTTACGGGGTGTGCCGCTCATAGGCGTTGCAGATAATAGAGGCTATGCGGCAGCGTATCTTCCAGGTGCATTTCACTTTTTCTTTCAGCAACGTACCGTCTCTAAGGCTTGTGTGCAGCTCGAAGACCAGCTTGACGCCGCGCAGAAAACGTCGGAACCACCAGCGAAACGCGCTCGGACCTCCACTGTCACCGAGCCCACAGCCTCAGCCAGCGCTGGACCAAGCAAAGGAGAGGAAAAGAAGCGCAAAATGCAACTTAAAAAGATCTTTGACCGGTACGCGTCTTTCTTTCCCCTGCGCTACATTTCCTCTAACCGTATTCTGCAGACTGAAGAAGGAATGCAAGACAGACACCTGCAAATTCCAAGGCACCACCAAGTCTGTCAAGGTCGACGAGGTCCTTGAAGTCCCCGAATTCGACGCTCTCTTCTCTGGAAAGGGCGTCCTCGTCCAGCCCACGCCACAGAATAAACCCAACAGCACCGTAACCATCATCAGATTTGTGCGTTATACTCCACCTTCGGAGTAGCTCATGTGTAAATTTATCTCCCGTACAGAACGCTGCTCAAGCTGTCGCCCTTTTCGGGGATGAGTACAAAGGCCTGAAGGGCAACTCATGGACACGCGGTGGTACGTACCATTCCATGTCGTAACTGCTGTCGCTAATGTATGGAACGCAGGTGGACCGTCGTTCGCCAAGTCTGTGAAACTGGGGCAGGTCGATGTCGAAATTCAATCCGTGGAGGTCAACTACTCCAAGAACACCATGAAGTGCTCTATCAAATTCGAAGTGGACGCACCTGAAGCAGGTTACTGTCGTGGTCCCTCTCATCGCTCGATGGGCTGGATGGCCATGTTTTAATTCATTTCTTTGGTAATTTATCCATCGCGGTATTGTATTGGTTCACCTATTTGTATTGTATATCCTATTTTACGCCCAGTTTTCACTGCAGAATTGATACTGTTCACTGCTCTCTTTCCCAACAAAGTTTGCGATCGCCAATGCTAGTTCGCCTATTCACGCAGAATCACCTCGGTATCGTCCGGGACAGTCTACCCATTTACGGATTGACGTTTATATTGTGACCGCCTTCTGGGATCCTACTTCCATCCTGGGATCTCGACAATTGACTAGCATCACGTACAAGGGCATAACACTCCGGACTCTGTAGTGTCCCTTTCCTCTGTACAGCCGTCTATGTTTTCGCAGTCTTTCACTATTTCGCCTACAAACGGCTATCCGTTCTTCTTGACCGCAAAGCGATACTGGACCGAACACTCCGACAAGGATGGACTGACCCTCTTCCTCATGCATTCGACAGGTTTCCATAAGGAATGTTGGGAGCCGACCCTCGAACGTGTTTTTAGCCGCGTATCCAGTGGAGTACGGGAGGCTTGGGTTCTGGATTGCCCGAACCACGGCGCATCAGCTGCTCTTAACGAAGTCACACTACGGTGCCCAGAATTCTATTGCACGTGTACGTCTATTTTGTATTTTGATGTATAGTGCTGAGAAAGGCGCTAGTCACTTGTGAAAAGTACGCGTGTGCTGCGCGCCACTTCCTCGCGCACGATCCGAAGTTCCGTCGGAAGAGGCTCGTCGGGATTGGGCACTCGCTCGGTGGGGTATCTATGTGGGTCGTCCGTCTACTTCTTACTGGGGAACGAGATCTTTAACTTTCCGGAAGAACAAACCTCCAAGCTCTTTCGCCCCAATACAACTGGACGTCACTCATACTCATCGACCCCATGATTGTGGTTAATCCTTCCCCGGCGGAGCTAGAGCTTCCCGAGCTGCGTTCTAGACTCGTGCGCACCGCATATGAGCGGCGCGACGTGTGGCCTGACCTCGACGCTGCCACCCAGTACTTTGAAGCCCACAAGGCGATGAGCACCTGGGACCCGCGTGTGCGAGCGCTCTTCATCGTACGTCCTCCCCTCCTCTCCCGTGTTTTGAGCGAGCCTTGGTTACAGAAACACGCTCTTCGTCCGCACCCCGGATCATCCGCGCGCACTATACCATACAATGGGCTTTCTTTAGCTTGTACGCGTGACGAGGAAGCCGTAAGCCATCATCATAATCTGTCGGGCGTCCATCTGATGTTCGAGATTTACAGGCAATGTATAGAGACGCGGACGGAAGATCCGTGGACGACTTGGATGGCGCGTGCAGCTCGCTTCCTGTGCATCTTATCATTGCGGGGAAGCACAACTTTCTGTAAGTATAGGGTTCTTCGCGATACGGACGATCCTTATCGCCTCTCCTTTCTAGACCACGAACGGCTGTCGATGTTATCATTGGGAAGCGCCAGTTCGCCTCTATCAAGGTACTCAAGGATTGCGGCCATTTGGTGAGCGCTGATGTGAAACCATTTCTGAACGAAATTGACCATTCATTCCCTGACAGATACCTCAAGAGAAGCCTGAACTGCTTGGAGACATGATTTATCAGATCCTCATGGGCAAGCCCTCCCGCACCAAATTATGAATCCATTAATAGATGTAGTACAGAAGGCTTGGGATTATTTATATCTACCCTATACGTGATAATGCTCCTCGAAAGCGAAGTACAATACTTCATTTCTACTTTATTCAAATGAAACTCGTTCCAGGCTAACTATAACTAAAACTTGTCCACAAAGACGCATCTCTCCCAAGGAATAACCTCTCCGGTATCAAGCACGCCTTGGATGAAGAACCGAATCTTCTTCCCGTTTCCATCAAACGGCATGTTCCTCAGATCCGCCACAAACATCTTGTCGTTTCTCTCGTACCCCGACGTCCCAATCCATACCATGCTTGCATCTTCAGGCCCGCCGACGTACGTATCAGTGGTGAACGGACTGGCGTACACGTTGTAGTACACGAATCTGGGGAACCATTTCGCGGATGGCGATATGTCCCAGGCTGGGATGGGATCTTCAGGCGATGTAATGGTCAATCCCGTTAGTGGCTTGAACGACGCAGCGACTTCCCACGTCAGAGTGCTCGAGTCGGCGTCGTAGTCCGCCCATAGAAGCGAAGCATCATGAACCGCTTTAGAGGGTGATGGGAAGACGTTCATCTGCCCAAGGAGAATAGACGCGTGGAGAGGCTCGTCCTCCAACACGATAGCAATGACCACTCCAATCGAAGCCGATGTCGGCTCCTCGTCCACCTTGAAAGTTATGGCCAACTTCGTCCATCCCTGGGGTAGCGCGGTGTCGTTCGCCGCCGTTGGCGTGATGGTAACAGTCCCCACGTCGGTTTTGACAGATAGACTGACATCGAGGTCCGCATGCTCCTCGAGCTTGTACACCAATACCGCTTCGTAAGATCGTCCCTCTGTCAGAGCCACGCTCTGGATTGGAACCCATATACACCGATAGACCGAGTGATCTTGGTCTTGGTCTTTCTCGGCAAGTGTCAGCCGCAAGGAGGTTCCACCATTCCAAGCGTCGGTCATGCATATCTCTGGGGTGATGGCTACCTCGCCTTGAAAGTCCTCAACATCGCCTTCCCAAACAATACTGGGTCGGGGCCAGACCGAATCACCCACACTCGTCTGCTTGTCGACGTCTGTCCATCCCTTCTCGCTCGTGAACACCTGGACGCCGTTGACGAACCATCCTAGTCCAACGCCTGGCGAGAACGTCGTGTGCAACGCCAATGCGACTGAATCCGGGGGCGCCTGCTTCGCGAAGAAGGATGACACAGGCAAGAACGGTCCATGTACACACTCCGGCTCGTCCTTTCTCCTCGGTGCCTCTGGGACGTGAACGGTATCGTTGTTATCGCAGCCAACCCACAACGTGCGCTCGTAATCCCACCACTTGGCCCACGTCCAGCCGTCCTTGTCTTGTTCGCTCTCCCATATCCAGGCCTGGCCGAATAGCGCTACGCTGAGGCCGAGCGACTCGGGGGAGATATGGGAGAGCGCTTTGTAAGAGCCGAAGCCACCACCGCCGTGACTGCCGCGACCCCAGACGTCGACACCCATGTATATATCTCTAAGGGATTTGGCAGAGAAGTGTCGTTGGGGATGTGCACCGGTCAGGTTTGGATCGAGGCTGAGGAAGTACTCTGCTGTTCGGGTTGGATAGTCTTTTCGCCACTGAAAAAGTCGTTCAGAAAATAAGACATGGGGAGAAAAGAAACCTCTTACAGTATAGTTTCCGAATAGACCATGGGAAGACAGAAAGAAAGGCAGGTTTAAACTGTTCAATCGATCTTGCCACGCTAGTTGTCCCGTTACGATGACACTGTCGTACCTATCCTAAAGCGTCAGACCAAAGCTGGGCAACAATATTAAGGAAGGATTCTAACCATATCACTTCCGCATGATCGCCCACCTTCTCGCGCAGCTCGTCCTGCAAGATTGTAATCCAGGCGGATAGCGCGCGTGTTTGCTCGAGCCCGCCTTGCAGGGGACATTCAAAGTTGAGAAGATATCCGTCAAATCCGTGTTCATGCGCAAGTGCGGCGAGAAGCCGAGCATAGTGTGGTGACACCGGTATAGATTGGGGGCTGGTATGTTGTTTTGCTGGTCCGGTTTTGGATTTTGGGAGCTTGCCGACGAGGAGGCGAAGACAATCGGCTTCGGCGCCGCCTTCGAATATTCTGCGACTGATGAGTGGGGTGGAAAAGGAATAGGGTCGCGACGTACTTACAGAACCCCAAGCATCTTGACACCTTGACGATGGGCGGCAGATGTCCATCCGGTCGGGGGAATAGTTACGCGATGGTGCGAAAAACTGGCAAAGTATCAGAACGAAACGTTGATGAGAAAGGCCGAGTCTGTTAGAGATGGAACTCGAGCTGTAGACGCGTTCGAAACTGTCGAGTACCCATACCCATCATGATTACATTTGAGAATGCTCCAATAAATTTGACAAACCATAATGTAGACGGAAACTTACTAAATAAATGTATCGCAGACATTCCAGTAATTGAACGTATAAGATAGCGCAAATGGACTTTCTGTGTAACCGCCCTGTCAAAGGCGGCGTCAATGCTCTCTTCGCAGTCGCAGGGATTGTATGCAACCAACCTTGTAATCATGGCAGACCTGAGCAGAAGCCTGATAAGCACGTATAGCAAGACGCACAGCGTAGATTTACAAGGAGCTTTCCCGCTGTACGACCTGGTCCAGTCCGTGGATAGTATTTCAGCGGGGTGGTCGATTTTGCTTTCGGAGATGATGCCCAGGTATCGAGCTCTTCCAGAGATTTGAAGTAAGAGCCGCTTGGAGCGGCGAAATGGGATCCGGATATGGGCATGGCCGTGTCGGGTCAATGTGCTGAAGCGGGTGATGGTGGTAAGTGGTCAAGAGGCGACTGCTGCCGATCAGCCTCGGGTTACCCGTTTAGGGGACACTTCAAGTCGCGTCTACATTCACAGCTAATGGCTTCAGGGCTTATGTTTAATCAGGCGAGGCAGAGCAGCGGTGTCCTCGATCGAGGACAGATGAGATAGATTGAAACAACCAAAAAAAATAGCAGAAGTACAAGCAAGATGGAAAGCAAAAACAATAACTTGATAATGATACAAAAAGCAGAAAACTAGAGTCCGTTGAACATTTCAAAGCCAAGGGATTGGGTTGAGGTCGAGAATTGTCCCCGCGTGTACGGGTCGTAATAAGATGAAATGGGCTCGGAAGGAACAGAAACATCGAAGGAAGGATATAATTCGGGGATCGCTATGCTGAAGAACTGCTGAAGGCTCTGCTCTGTGTATGGAACACTGAAAGGAACCGGCGATGAGAGGTATGGCGTCGAATGAAAAGACGACGTCTCTGGGGATGCTGCAATGAATTGGGGAGCATTCTGATCTAATGATGACGAGCAGTCGAAGGAAGCAGGCGATGATTCCCCCTCGAAAGCAGGCGTCGGAGCCCATGATGACCAGGTATCAGGAGATGACACTGGGGACTCTGCGTTCGCACTAAGCAAGGACCAATCGTAACCGGACAGGCTATCCACGTCGAACGCTGGATAAGACAGCGCCGGTATCGCTTCGGCGGCGGGATATAGCGACTTGGCATGAACGCTGGTGAAGGACTCGTCGAAGGGATATGACTGCCCGTTGTCGAGCTCGGGCTTCTCGTCGGCGGTGGGGGTGGTGGGGAAGCTGGCTTCGGAACGGTCTGGGGAGGACGAGGAGGAAGATGCCTCCGAAATAGAGGAACGACGCTTGCGGTAGGTACGGGCCTTGTAGCCATGGACGCGCTGTTGATGGCGAAGAGCTAGGGCGGGGTCTCCAGTGGCGTAGTCGCACTTTGAGCAACAAAGGTCTTTTGTATTGGTATGCCTGTCCAATAGTCAGCACTCAGATCAATAATGCAGATATGGCACTTACTTCTTCATGTGAGTCTTCAAATTCGATCTTTGGCGCGTCGTATGGTCGCAGCCATCCCATGGGCACGCGAATCTCTTCGTCTTGGGATCATGGATCTCGACATGGCGGTTCAGGTGTCGGATCACCTCAAAGACCCGCGGGCAACCGGGGTGGGGGCATGGCTGAAAAGAGAACAATAGAAAGTTATGTTAGCGACCGCTAAACAATAACAGCGTCCGCATTTGGACACAAGGCGGGAACTCACAAAGGCGGGGGATTTGATGGGAGTAGACATTGTGTGATAGGACGTGCAAGCAAAAAGTGAATTCAAGTCGCGGGCGGGAAGCGTAGGCGGGATGGAGTTGCTGCTCGAGTGCTGATGGCGGAGAGAGCTGGGGAAATCATAGCGAGAGAGCCGCCCTTTATATGCGACCAGCACCACCGACGCAAAATCTCAATTGCTTTTCGAAATCGCCCGTTGTAGAAGGTGCTTGAAAGTTTGGTCTGAACAAATAAATTGGTTCTGTTGAGTGGCGAGGCGATAACCTTGTTTGGGAAGGGTCTTTGTCCTTTTGCCATGTGCGCTGGTCCAAAAGGCGAAAAATTCCGACATAGGAAGGTGTGTGATAAGCACGGCTGAGTGGCTCATTTGACGGGAGACGCCGTCTGGTGGTTGTTAGTTTTGCGGAGGGTCTGTTATATATTGGCAAGACTTACCGATTCGTTAAATCCCTAACACAGGAGGATGAGAATGCCGATGCCTGCTTGTATCAACACCAAGACTATCACCGAGTAAGGTATAGAACCCTGCCTTTTCTATGTAGTATTGACATGAATTCCTCTGTCTACCCTAGGTATCCATCTACTGCAGAATCGCAGGGCCTTAGCGATGGCCATGAGTGCCGCTTGAGGAGCAATACAGCACGAGCAGCCGAGAGCACACCTAGCAGTTTTAAAACTGGAATAAATTTGGCTGCTTTGGCATTTGAGTAGGCTTGTAAGGGAGAGGAGGATCAATTTACGGAAACGGACATAAAGGCTGAAAATGCGATGCGAAACTGAAGAATAGAACAATCCTTAGAGGGGGAGGGGGGGAGATGAGCGTTTAGCCTTAGGATCTAGCAGGGTTGCATGGAAGTCGCGAAGAGGGCGGTAAGCATCACGTGAAGAGTCAAACCCTCAACATCACTGCCGCAATGCCGATTCCCTATCACAGTCAACTCGCCTTGGAGCGCCTTTGACTCCTCGTTGATACTCTGCGAACCTCCATTTTTCGCCGATGAATGGCTTTACCGGAAACTAGAGCGAATTGAACTCGTGTCCTGATGATCGACGTGCAACGCGGCAATCGCGTGCTCAAGTTGACTCTTACCGTCATTGTGGACTTGCTCGGTCAGCCTTTCCGCTTTTCTAGCATCCTTCTTCAAAGGCCTCGCATGCTGATATATCCTGCCAGGCATTACTGAAGGATGTTCCTCCATGATATGATATGTCCAACCTGTGGTGGTATGTTTCTCAATGGGTGCACACACAACTTGGAGTACCGGCGACGAGAGTCTGTCCCGCTGGAACGTATACCGCTCTTGCAGCGTGCCATCTCGTTATGCACCACGGAAAGCGGTTATCCTCTTATCGGCCGCGCACATTACCACACATCTATCGCAGACCATTCCCATCCTCTCAGACCTCTCTTCTCATCCAATGCGACTCCTACAGAGTTCCAGCGCCTTCATTTAGAAAAGACTACGCTCCCTGCCATTCAGGTCGATATGGAGAACATTCTTTCCCATATGGATGCCTTCCAAAGCGCCATCTACACCCTCAAGCACGAATACGGCCTTTTGAAGGAAACCTACGAGACCTACCAAAGATTATCCTCTCCCATTCGTCGCTTCCCCAACGAGCTTCTCTGCGAGATCATCCACCACGTTGCTGTAGACGACGGTTACGACGCGATTCGCGGTCGGTATCTAGAACTCGGTAGTGTCTGCCACGCATGGCGCAATGCACTTCTTTCTTGTCAAACATTTTGGTCCACAATGCATCTGAAGATGAACCTGATCGTGAGCGAGCCCACCGAAGCACACATTGACCACCTATCCCTCATTCTCGGCCGCTCGGGAAACCACCCGCTTCACGTGGACATCAGAATCGTCGTTGGTATATTGGCGACATCGATCAGTCGAAGGTTGCATCATCCTATTCGGTGGCGCATGCTCGAGTTCCTCTTTTCTCACGCTCACCGGTGGCAAACGGCGCGTCTCCACTTCCCATATCAGAGTTACATTACACAGCTCTTGGATGGCCGCGTCCCACTGGCTCTCCGCGAGCTCACTATCTACTCATTCGAAGATAGCTACGGCAAGGTTCTCCGGGGGTTTCGCGAATGCCCATCTCTCCAGACTGTGCGGATGGCCAAAGATACCTTTTTGATGGATATTCTCTGGACCAATGTCCAGGTACTCTCCATTCTCAATGATGATTGGCTGCACGGCACATTCGGTCAGTTCCTCTCCATTGTGAAGGAGTCTACCCGTCTTCGAGAGCGTGTAATCAATGAGCCACAACGCATTTGGGATGAGAACTTGGAAGCGCTTCCGCATGTTTCTTCCGGCTTGACGAGACTCGTCACGTCATGCCCGCAGCTCCTTGATCATCTCATCGTTCCCGATCTCCGCGAAATTGTCTTCACTGACTTCGCCATTTTTGATCAAGCGGCGCGATCCCCCGCGTTTTTTGCCCTCATCGAGCGTTCCGGTTGCTATCATAGCCTCACCTTTATTGATTGCCATTTCACCGCCCAGTCCAAGGAGCTCCGTTTTCTGTCGCTCTTGACCGAGACTTACAACCTGGAGGTTCTTCGCTTTAAGGCAAAGGCGCTTGCGAAGGTGCTTGTACCACTTCCTGCAGAGTACGAAGATGAGGCCTGTCACATTGTGTCCAGCCTTTCTGACACGGTATCGTTTCTGCCCCGCCTCCGCATTTTCTCCCTCACGATCTATGATTATAACGACGCCAATTTCTTTCCATACTTCGGACCCGTTGGTCAGCTTCCAAGTATGCTAAAGGCGAGGTGGAATACGACTGTGGATTCTGCACGGTTGGAGGTGTTCGAGGTGTCTGTTGCAATGAGACTTCTCTACAAGTGTCCAGACCGCCCAAGCAGACATCCTCGGTCTTATGACTCTTATCGTTTCGATATTTTATCTTCTGCAGAAGCATCTTCTTTCGACGAGCTTCTCTCCGCTGGGATGAAAGTTTTCATCAATATTAGTACGTCGTTGGTGGAGGCAGGTTCGTATGAGAAGCCTTGCCGGCTTCGGATTGGCTCGAAACCTCGCTGAGGTTCAACACAACATACATGTCCTAGTTAGCTACGTATGTTCCATTCGTAATGCAAGGATTGGTTATGAAGTGAATTGACAAACGTACCACATATTAAACCAACGTGCTGGAGCTGTCTTGGCAGTATTACTACAGTTTCACATCCTGGTATGCTCTCGCATTTATCAACACCGTGAGGGTGAAGTCTCCTCATGAATATTACCCCCGTGACTCTAATACAGACACCCAGGCCGCCACACCTACCATGATTATTCGGCGTGTAAATGTTCGGGGAGGCGCGCCCCAATGACTTGTGGACGCATTCATCCCTTCCGCATACGCGAACGACTATGAGGAGCATTACCGAGAGCATCCGCTGTACGAGTTTCCGTGCTGCTCGAACAGAGGATACAGACCTGTCGGTTGACCTCCCTCATGAACCGAATCATGGCAGTACCGACTTGCATGACTCTGCGTTGCCTCCCCCTCACGGGGACTCGAGGACAGTAAAGGGAGCCTGCGAGAGATTTAAAAAAGCATGGGAATTGAAGCAGGACAGCATCGTTAAGGAGGTTGGGAAGGGCACACAGTGTGTTTAGTCAAATACATTCTTTCCTGTTACTTATTAGTTCACAAACACTCTCTGTTATCTACACAGGTTCAATCTGTATCTTAGTGCTCACTAGAGATTCGTTAGCACAACAGAGGGTTATGAAGCGGACCTAACCAACATACCACATATTGAACCCAACCTGATACTTACTCTCGGTATGCGCCTTAACGAACTGA
>QLPD01005743.1:0-14565 GCA_003314085.1 Hymenopellis raphanipes | reverse complement strand
CACTACCCAAGTGTAACAGATCCTAAACGGGATGCCTCACTTTATGTCATCTCACCACAACAAGCGTACTTGCCGGCCTCCTCAGCCCTGCCAACGTTACAGTATATGTAACACCTGCACCGGTTGACACCCTGAAACTCTCAAGTCATATTTATGAACTGGGTCTTTTGGGCGCCTGTTTCGTCTTTTCTGATTGATGCCCCCATATTGGTTATCCGTGGTGAATGCGCTTGCATTCCTTCTGGCCACACTCGAGAGAGTCGCTGGCCAGGACACTGCCACGACCAAGACATGCTCTAGCGATGCTGATAAGTGGGCGCGTGCTATACGACTTTGGTCCAACTATTTTGATTGACTTGGCCTCTCAGGCACTAAACAGCCTTGATCAGAGTCCTTGTCAAGTAGCTCAGTTACTGCTGGGAGCATGCTCGGCCGATGGTGCGTTCACTACATCTATATGCAAAGTATCCACTAATGTTGTTCTAGCCGTGCCGTTGTTCGATGCAGTGTCGCCCACAGGTCCATCCGAAGCTCAACAAAATGTTTGTTCATGTTCAAGCGTCGTTTATTCCCTGGTGTCCCAATGTCTTCTCTGTCAAAACGACAACATTACAACGTACGGATCATACCACGATTTCCGCGTTCCTGCTGAACGGTCTGTAGATGGACGACGTGGACCTCGAATTGCACGCAGGTGTTCTCAAGGTTCGTACTCTTCACGCGTCTTATTTCTGTCGCTTACGAGAGAAACTATAGTACATTCAACGAAACTATTCCTGGTTTGTGATTTTTTGGCGCTTGATCGTCACTCTTATAATGGTTAGATGGCACCTCGGTCCCAGCATGGGCCTACATGGATGTTGTCGTAAGGGCTGCCCTATCGTGTGGTTCCGCGCTCACACATCTCTGCAGGCCAACGACAAATATATCGAACAGCTAGCGAGCCAGTTCGCCACCAACAGTGGTAAACCATCTACCCTGATCCTATTCAACTGCACTTGACATAGCATGGTCGTTCAGGTCCTGATACTTCGGCCAGTACCTTTCCTACACCGGGGGCTTCTTCCAACCGGCTGAGTAGCGGGGCCATTGCTGGGATTGCTGTTGGCGCTTTCGTTTTCAGCGCTGTTCTGGTCATACTGGTCCTGTGGATGATCAGGCGGCGGCGCAAGTCAAGAATCGCTCCGTCGGCAGCATACCTTGCAGAATACGGCGCGACTGGCCCTCCACCGGAGTTCGAACGCGGAAGCAAATATATACCAGAGGATCAAATGAATCTAAAGGAACCCGTCAGTACTGAATGACGGCCAGAATCATTATAGAAATGCTCATCAATTTTTTAGATGCAGTACGCTCAACGACCATTCAGTTCTTCGTCTATATCAGAGAAGGCTTCGGGGAGTGTGAGTTACTTGGCATCGTTCAAATGAAAGACGCGGTTCTGACTGGAACGTCAGATAATGTATGATTCCCCCATGCGAGTGGATACCGGCAATGCGGAATATTCGACAATACGAATGGACGCAAGTCCAGCAGACAATTCGCCACTGCGACGGGTGGAAACGATAGAAACGATTCCAACTGAGCGCACACATCCTGTTCATCGGTCGGGTAGCATTTTCAAGGAGCATGTCATGTAAATTACCGCATCATAATTACTTACTCGCATTTGGACCTTGTACTACTTCAGCATTCTTTATTACTATCGAGTTTTAGCAGCTCATAAACATGGGCGGCGCATTTGTAGACCTTGCAAGAGAACTTTATATACGAACTATTTCAGAACGGCATGGGAATGAGGAGTACATATTGGTACACTAGGTGACCGATGTCGCCCACTTGCAATGCAAAAGCGTCCGGCCAAAGAGTGCATCAGTTGTTCTGAGGTCCTCGCGATGAGAGACTGCCGAGAGATAGGCAGCCTAACATGTGGTAACTAAAGAACCTGTCGTTGTTAAAAGATGAGAAACGAAAATTGACGGCGCCAGAATTTTCATGTGTACTTGAGGGCAGGCTACACGGAAGCTTCCGTTCCGAGTGCCGAAATGATGGCAACGTTTCCCTCTCCACCTGCGATGGTAGCGAATGTCGCGATTGATAAGAAACCGTCGACTGCTGCAGTATCTGAGTCATCCTCATGTGAGCTCGGGCTCGGAATTTTTTGCTAGAAGCGTATAAATATCGATCCGGTCTGGAGAAATGTTGATTCCGCGTCTCTTCCGAACTATGCTCACCTTCACGCTCAACGACGGTAACACCATCCCCTGGGTTGCCTTTGGCACTGGCACCGCGCTGTTCGGTCAAGACGCCGCGGAATCCGTCACTGTCGCCATTAACAATGGAATGACACACCTCGATGGTGCGCAGGTGTACCGGAATGAGCAATCGCTCGGCGACGGGATCAAAGGTATGTCAAGCATTGAGCGAAAAGACATGATCTGACGCGGCGGGATTGCAGCGTCCAAGAAACCTCGCTCAGAGCTCTTTATAACCACGAAACTGAAGGAGGGAGAAACTCGGCCAGTCAAAGAGACGCTTGTCGAGTCATTGCAGAAGTTAGGCGTAGATTATGTGGACCTCTTTCTCATCCACAGTCCGCATCCTGTAAACAAAGTGGGCGGGCTACCGAACCTTTGGAAGCAGATGGAGGACATAAAAAAGGACGGTCTCGCCAAGAGCATTGGTGTCTCCAATTTCAGAGCAGAAGATCTCCAGGCCGTGTTGGATAGCTGTACCGTTGTCCCAGCCGTCAACCAGGTATGAAGTGTGTTCATTTTACGCGTATGTGCGTCTTATCGGATCCCTCATCTTAGTTTGAGTTACATCCGTATGTCTGGGACACCGCAGAATCCATCTACAAGCTTTGCAAGGAGAAGGGCATTGTTCCGGCATCCTATGGCGGTCTGACCTCCATCGTTCGCGCTAGTGGCGGCCCCGTAGACTCAGTGGTCGCCGGTATCGTTACTAGACTAGAGAAGGAATCTGGGAAGCCGGTTTCGCCAGGTCAGGTGCTCACCAAGTGGCTCATCCAGAAAGGCGCGATCGTGGTAACGTGAGATTTTCAAGTCCGCGCGTTGCCTCCCTATTCACGATCAATCTCTGTTAGGACGACCTCAAAGCCCGAGCGCATCGTGGAGACACTGAATACCCCAGATCTGCCGGACCTGACTGCCGAAGAGATCGCGGCCATTGAAACGGAGGGCTCAAAGTTGCATAAACGAATCTTTATGGCGCACGTTTTCGGGGAGTAAGTGCGGAGTGGACTAGAAAGATCAGTTGTACCTTTGATTATGTGAGTCGAAGTCGTTATGTGAAAAGATTGCCCTCAAGAACGCCGTCGGTACCTCTATCTGACTGTATGGTGACCTAATTGGCTTGCGGGAAACTAGAGCGTTCAGAAAGTGGTCGATAGGCATTGACAGAGAACGATTGTATCGCGTTACAGGTGGTCAAGTGCTCAAAGGAGGTCTGACCTTCCTCTAGGTCGATTGGTGGTGGCTAATTGCTTATGGCAGGTCGAGAGCATACGTGCTGTCAAGACCTTCATGTCTTTTCTCAGGACGTCAACTCTCGAATATTGCGCTCGTCACTTCTTACAGGAACCCGTTGTTCACGCGCCGAGTCTAATACCGGCATTAACATCTGGGTTTTGCAACCACATCTCTGCAGGCTGTTCATCTCATTCGAGTATCAGAGTGTTTCCACAGAAGCATCGTGGTGCTCGTGGCGAATAGTCAACTTTTTGTCAAGACGCGATTCATTTACGGCACTTTTGGGGGCTAACGGGATTCGAAGCTACTGAATTTCGTTCCTGACTATCAAGTTAGACACGTTCTCCTGCATCTGTCGGCAGCAACCATGCGTGTACCGCTGATCAAGTGTGCCAGATCAATTCCTGAGACCATTCCTCAGAGTCGATAGGTGTGCCTACCTCTTCGTTCAGACTCGTGTCACTCCCAGAGCCCTCATTGGGCGATAGCATTTCCCCGAAGGACGTGTGTATGCGAAAAGCGCTCCCGAGAATATCTTCGACTGCATTGTCGTAGTCTGGTCGTAGTCGGATTCTCGTATGAGTACCTGGATGTGCTTCCATTGACGATGTCGACCGATGAGGGCGCGACGTCAAACAGGTGTTGAAGCTCAAGATTGGTTGATATGGGGTACTCTGCCACGCTTCGCCCGATCCGACCAAGCTCATATAAAACGTCAAAGGGACGTCTTGCTTGTCAGAGCGTCGCCATGTTCTCCCCTTTGGTATTCGTTGTTGTCTTCGTGACTCAGATACTCAATGTTGCCGCTCAATCGGGGGCGACTTGTGTTCTAGCTACTTTCCACTGGGTGGGTACGACTCGTTCAATGTCGTCGAATGTCATACTCATAACACTTTGCAGAGCTTCAACTCAGCGAACAAAAGTCCATGTGATGTAGCTTCGTCATCGTTAGGCGTATGTCAAGGGGGATGTAAGTTACTGGACATGATCATTTGTGAATAGGACGAAGCCTTGACTACATACTTCAGCGTACGAAGTGCAGGCGTTGCCTCCGGACAGTCACTATCTGCCACCTACTATTAATGGCGCGAACGCATGCCAATGCAGCACTGTTACTTACTCTTTGCTCAGTGCATGCGCCCAATGTCAAAATCGGACTGTGTCATTGTAAGTCACTCGTGCAGGCGTTTTTCGAATCTCATTTCGTTTAATCATTCAGGTGGAGTGAATGGTCAGCCAACTGCGTACGGATCTCGCATGAAAAGTACGTAGTCTTTCCAAGAATCACCTTCATCGGAAACTAATCCCTGCTAGATTTGAAGAGGCGATACCTTCCGGCGTCCTCGTTCCAGGATGGGCATATCTAGATGTTGAAGTAAGTTCATTGTTCCATCAGCGCGTCTTACGGTACATATGCTCAAATACATAAGACGGCGGATACTTTTGATGCGGCAAAAGCTCAAGCAGTGGCCCAAAGTCAGTTGCATAGGATTTCTTGAACGTAAAGTGAGAAAATCGGTCTAACGCTTTTGCCAGATCTCACAGAATCTTCCGCCTCACCTCAACCGAGTAGCACCGAGGCAGCGCACGCTTCAAGCTCTGCTACTCCTTCCTCAGGCTCTGGTGCAATTCGCAACGATAACTCAAGCATTCACGGACAAGCCGTCAGTTTGACTTTGAGTATTGTATTCATGGTAGCCGTTTTATATACCCTTGCTTAATGCGCGTACCCCACCAAAGCACGTAAACTTCGAAGAAACTTGTATACAGTACCCTACCATCCTCGTTCGAGCCTCCCAACAGCGCCCATGAGCGCCCACGATGTGTGACAGCGTTACAACTGAGCGTGTCACGCGGCATGAAGGCATTGCCTCCGGACATGATGATGAGCAATTCATTGCATTCTTTGGGCGCTTCTCAATCACTTGGGAGGCGATTTTCCTGTTCAGGGCGCCATTGATGCCCTCGATATGACTCGGACTGTCATGAAGGACCTTTCACTCCCTCGTTTAGTCACTGGGGCGACGATTCTGGCTTCGTTGATTGTTCAAACCGGCGCTCAGAGTGATGTGGTTCCGGCGACATGTCCCGCCGACGAGGAATGGGTATGATGTGTGTGCTCCCTTTTGAGTTGTCATCTCTCATTTCTACTAGGCCTACAACTCTGTCAATCAAAGCGTGTGCACTGTAGCGTCCAACCTCGCGGCTGTTTGCAATCCTCAGCAAAGTACGTGCTAATATCGCTACTTCGACGTGTCTTATTAAGAGGTCAATAGTTTATACGATCCCGGCGCTTTCACACCCTGGCGATGTTTACGGCGGTCCTATAAAGGGCGATGACTGTCGCTGCAATTCTGTTTTCTATTCCCTGCTGTCTGCCTGCGGATTCTGTCAAGGATATCAATACATCAAGTTTGTGTTAAAGGTGTTCGTCCCGGTGTTAAGCTCACAAAATGGTTAGATGGTCGGTTTTCATCAAGAATTGTACCGATCCGAAAGTTGGATCGTGGGTTTCCTTACTGCATCAGCGCCGACTTTTCCTCATCTGAGCATAGATACCCTGAAGATATTCCCCAAGGCACCGCCGTCTTTGATTGGGCTTACGCCGACGTCTTAGTTTGTCGAACTATTCTCATCGCTATTCTTGCAGGCTGATAGCGGATACGGTTGACTCTAGGCGGTTGATGCTTTCAATAGCACTCTAGCGCAGTCCGAGCCCGGTAAGTTCAGTCTGTGATAGCTCTTTCTATTCCTCGTTCCTGAGATATACAAGATGCTCCGGAATCAACTCTCAGTGCAACGCCGTCTGCGACTTTGGCTTCTGCCACTAGTACAAGCCCTAGCACTACGGCCTCGGCACCACAAGGAAAAAGCTCATCAAATGCTGGAGCCATTGCGGGTGGGGTCGTCGGAGGGCTGGCCTTACTTGCAATAATATGCCTTCTTGCTCTTTGGTTGTTCAAGAGACGTCAAAGAGCAAAGACAGTAGTTCCCATCAATGATGCCAATAGCTCGATGAGGCAAGGTTTTGCAAGTCCTACAATCTATTCCGGCTATACACCAGGACAAAGCGGCATTTTTTATGTGCGTATTTTTAAATATGTTGTTCTTTCGACATCTGCAACCTTGTGGTTTTCCAGAATCCGTCTGATCCCAGTACATTCCCGGCCTCACCTGTGTCGGGTACCATCTACACTACTCAGCCAGACGACACCTCATTGTCAGGAAGGCCGACAGGACATGCTCGCACTTTCAGTGATGGTTCTTATGCTGGTGTCCCCGAGCTGTAACGGCCAATAACGTATAGTACTGGGTGTATGCCACTAGTAACCATACCCTTCCTTTCTGCTGTCTTTCCCGTTCTGTCCTGAAGATCCAAAAGACTTCTCCTTCTTCGGAGCTCTCTGTAGACTTGCCAGAAAGAAGCATCGACCCCGTGCGCCACCGATCTATAAATAATCATCACTTCTCAGGTTAGCCGTTGGATTCCATCTTGCCTCTTGCCACCGCGATAGAATGGCGACGTTCACACTCCTTGTCACTTTGCTCGCAGTCCATACTCTATCTCTGGCTCGCCCACAAGCGTCTTTCGAGAACTCGGTAGATTATTATGACCCTAGACTGGCTGGTGGTTCCATGCTCAACAACGGCGCGTTTTACGTCCTTCGGCGGGTACAGCAGTATCCACTGACTCTGTCTACAGCTGGTGGGGGGCTTGGAGAACCACTGAATGTTAATTGCCTCCTTATCGTCGATATACTCGCTCTGAATTAGCTCTTTGGCCCAGGTCATCATATCTGGCCGAAGCTCTCCGGAAGTTCTGACAAACGCAGGGATCGTTCAGTACGCAAGAGCTATTGGCTTGTAAGGCTGCGTGTAACTATGTCTGCTGCCATTGGCTCATCACAACAGCTCGGAAGAATGCCTCGGCATTCATTTAGGTGATCCTCAAGCCGCTAACCTTGGAGACGGCCATGGCTGGGTCAACCAAACGGTAGGAAATAGCTCCCCACCTAATGTCACTGGCCTGAAGCGTCCCGGAGATGGAATTGCGCGAAGACTATGGGGATCCGGACATTGGAACGTGCCTTGAAAGCCTGATTGGCGGAAACCATTTCCGGTACATGATGTGCTATCTTGGGCATGGGTTACTGGAATAACAAACGTTCATTAGAGTTTATCGTCAAGATGGTCCGAGTGCTAACAGCGGCGCATTATTCCTCGCTGTTTCCCAAGAAGAGGATGTATTCGAACAGCATACGATTATTCCAGATGGTTATAATATCGGTAAGTCTGTCTACGCTACTTTCCGTCCTTTCGTGACTAACTGAATGCGCTAGGCCGCAACAAACTTGTTCAGCATGCTCTCGGGGCTCATGAGTTCGATGGCGTGATGTACGAGACGACCGCGCAGAATGTGACTGGTTTGATGCCTGCTGGAGCTGTGGGGTAAGTTTCACTGCCCTATAGTCTTCAAAAAACTTAAAATCATGTAAGGGTCAACCACGGTATTGCCACAGATGGAATCGTGACCTTGCTTCAGGTAACGACTCGGAAGGCTTAAATTCGAAGAATCTGTCATGATCCAACTTTCGTTTCCCCTTCCTTTCATTGTCCGACCTCGTCCATATCACGAACACATTCTGTACTGACGTATTAACGCCTTTATGACTTTTGAAAGCTGCTAGCTAATCTGAGTCCCAGTGTTCTGAAATTGCGTGCGCGAACCAGAGACGGTATGAAGCAGAGATGGCCGCTGACAGCATTTCTTTCTGGAAATGCAGTCTGTGTCTGAGATTAACCTTTCCACCGACCATCACGAGTAAGATGTCAGGTCTTACCTTCATCGTCGTGAAGGGTGTCGATGTCACCGATAGTCAGCTCCAAGCTTGCGCCACTCTTTTCAACGCTAATTACGGGGTCTGGGGCGAGCGAGCGGTCGAGGTCAGTCCATATCTAACGGCGGGTCTGTTACTCGATTTCTGGTTGGTTTCGTTGCTTCTCACTATGTAATCGAGTATCAGGCGCTCGTGTGAAGATGTCGGCGCAAAGGCTGCGCGCGCAGTGTGTCGGGGACGCCGAGAATAGTAACCTGGCTTTGTGTTTTAGTGGAAACACACTTGTAGGGCACGCGTTTACTACTCACTGGAATTATGGGTCGGGCAGTACGTTCTATTAGGCCTACGATTCGTGCGGTCATCGTGATTTTCTCCAGGGACCGTCTGCTGGATCACGCAGCTCGTCGTGAGCGCCGATCATCGCCGCAAAGGCATCGCGACGTACCTAATTCGTTCTTTGCGTGGCGGCGGCAGGTTCGACGCTTTTGGTCTCGTCTCGTCTCACCCTGCCGCCTGCATTGCATTGTCGGCCGTCGGTGGTACGTACGCGTTTGCACAAATCAAGCAACCTCAACATAATTTTGTCCAATCCAGCGTCTCACTGGATCACGACGATTGACCTTTCTTTCATACGCGAGAACGCCGCGATGATCATCGAGACGACGCCTGTTGAGTACCTGCGTACAGCAAAACTCGTCGGTACGGCTTTCGATCAATCGAGTTCTTCGAATACGGTTTCCTCCGCGTTTACGAACTTCTTCGTCGACCATGAGGAACCGCTTCGCGCGCTCGCCGACTTCCGCGAGAAATACGGAAAGGACGCGTGGCCCTTGGGGGATTTGCTTGATGGGCACGAGTATATGATTATTGTCCAAGCCTGAGGTGCACTGCTGTCATGTCGGGGTTACGTTTTTGAGTCAGATGCAGTTCGGAGAAGAGGTCGAAAACTCAAGGTCACAGGAAGGGGTAGCTACGTCTCGCCACCTTCTCCCACAGTATAGGAATGACAGTGATTGCCACAGATGAAATCATTGTGTCGTTGATGGTAACGACCCAGATGGCTTGAACGTTTGGCTATCATACCAGTTACATACAATTCTTTCTTTCTTCCATTCTTTCTCGAAACTGCGCGGCACGATGTCGCGACCTCATGTTTTGTTATCACCTCGACATCGCCTGCGACCCAATTACTTACAGTCTTGCACACAGAAGCCTATGGAGCACCTCAAGCGTGGAAGACAACAAGTCGCGATCCTTTATCACGTTCAACTACCAAGTGTACTCAATTTCCTACGGTCTGAACGCCCGACGGCACGAAGTCTTCTAAATGTAGACGGACACGCGGCTGAAATCCAACTCGTCTCTTCCGGGAATGTTCCTCAGAAGGCTAGTATGTTATGGCTTCAGTCCCTACCGCCGGTTTACCACGCTCATACTTAACGCGGCGAAAGAACGCGTGTCATGCGTTGATGTGCTGTCACTTCCTGGAAAGGCCCTTGTTCCCCGGAGAGAACTTCAGAACTTGATTATCGCCACCTCCATCCATGAGCATCGCAAGCCAGTAAGCGGCAGGGAGGTTCGCTGCTATGTTAGATTTCACTCTGGGACTCGTACTCTTGGAAAACTATTGGTTCTGGTCACCTGTCAAAGCAGCCTCGGTCTCGAACGTAGTCTGTTCCTCTTCTTTCGATTGGGTAAGCATCTCTCCAGTGCTGTTCGATGCTTTCCTACCCAAAAATTTTAGAGCATTAATGCATGTAATCAGACGCCCTGTGAGGTCGCTGCATATGTGTTGCAACCATGTACAGGTGAAGGTACGTTACCCTTTCGCTCCGAACTTGTAACGCTGTTGCTTCCCGCATCTTGTGTCTAGTGCCATCTGTGAACGCATTATCGGACAATATGCAGTATGCGGGCCCCGCTACTGAACGAGACGCAAATCCTTGTGAATGTAACACTGTCGTATATGCGTTGTTCTCGGCCTGCGCTGCTTGTCAAGGCAAAAGCTATGCAAGGTTTGCTTCAAATCCTTTGGCGATTAGCGCATGGTGTAACTTAGGTTTTTAGCTGGAGTGCTTGGACGGCACAATGTCCTGAGGCATATATCTCGATGTAAGTTCCCCGGATAGTATGATATCTATACTATTTTTCATTCTGCATCCAGGCTGCCATTGGGAATTCCAGAAAATACATCCGTACCCCAGTGGGCCTACTTGAATTACGCAGTAAGCATAACCACGCCCTCTTAATGTAAACTCATCAAGTTTTCAGGAGGGAGATACATTTGACGCTGCCGAGGCTCAAGAATGGGCCAGTAAACACCTTCCGGATTACTATCCGACGAGTACGACCGTGACGACAAGCACCCATACGACGAGTTCTTCGACGTCGTTTTCATCTTCATCTTCGTCATCGTCTGTTCGATCCACCACCTCGAGGACATCTTCAAGTTCCTTAGAGCTGACCACCATGGCTACTACAAGCCTCGTGCCGACATCTGACAGCACGCCGGACATTGATAACCTCTCAGCAGCCCGAAATGGGAAGATTTCGACTGCAGCATGGGCAGTTATAGGAATCGTCGTCTCTTTTGCCATCATTGTTGGAGCTGCACTGGCTATCAGAGTGTGGCGTCATTGGCGACTAAATGCTAGTTATAAAGCCCTGTCCATGCAGTACCAATCCGTTCCGACGCACTCCAGGAACAATTCGACTGATCCTCCGCCTCCCATTCTTTTGGGACATCCTGTGTAGGCTCTTATCTTTACGCTCGATGCGCATTCAATTGACCCAGAATATAGCTCGCGATCCGAAACGCTTTCAAGTATTGGCTATCGCAGTATCGTTTATGTGAGTCTCAATGTCTACAAGCCATGACTCTTCATCTGGACAACATAACAGACTCCGTCGGCACACGATTCCTCTATTAGTCCTGCAGCGGAGTCGTCCAACGTTTTAACAGAACAGAACCATCATCATGTACAAGAATCTGACAGCGATGGCCGTGGACAGTGGCGCTATGTGCCGCAATAGACTTTGATTGAACTATCCTTAGAGTAATGAATGTAACTTATGCCATAGCGGACGCTACCTTGAGTCGCTTTACTATGTATTCGTTTCATACTACGTATCGGCAACCAACGAGCTACCTATTTGAACTTTGAACCGGAGCAAGCAATGCGAGCGATAAATTCGGAAGCTCGGCCCGGATCGACGCACGTCGTTTTCACCACGACCACCAATGGCGCCACTGGACTCTGGCCATCTCAGTCTTCCCACGTACAAAACCACCTCCAAGGCGCGCCTTCAGGCCTTATATTCTGATATACTACCCCAGAAAGCTGCGAATCCCGCTGCATTTTACGCCAATGTCGAGTGGTGGCGGAGGACACTAGAGGACTTTGTAAGTGAAGGACTACAGACGAACAACTCGGATAGGCTTGTTTTGAACGCTTCACGGTCTTTGTCGGATGCACTACGAGTGGGCGGCGTGGGGAAGCCCATTGGATTGGGTACCGCAGTCGTAAGCGCCGCGTTGTCGCGTTCCCTGAACTTATCTAAATGATATTGTGTCCTAGCGAAGACCGAACTCTTACAGCCTACACCCAATGCCTCACCAGCACTCCCTGCCCTCATACCGAAATCCGCATTCTTCTCTTTGAACCAATCAATATACGCATCATCATCAATCCTGAGCACACTCCCGTCACTGATTGCCTCATACCTCATTGCAAAGCCTCTATGGTGGGCTTTGGAACAGATGGGCATTGTCGGCCAGGACGGACTGTTCTCAAGCTCTGATAATAGGAAATGGGAAGGAGAATACGTTGTTCTTCGTCTCATCGAGCGAGCTGGAGAAAACGTCCTAGCAACTCAACGAGCCAAGGCTTCCGGACCCGGAGATGCCTTGTATACTCTTGATATGTTTCGTCAGCAGTTCGCGACATGCCTCGGTCTGCCACTTGATACAGCAATGAGTAGAGCTGACGCGGTTGTGCTCCTCAAGTACTTGGAGAGGGACAAGAAAGCGGTCGTCGTAGACAAGGAAGTTCGTGATACCATACAAATTATCACTAAAGTGCTTACGTCTATATGCCAGGCTATCAAGTTCGTCGAGGCCCACGAGTCCGCACAGCTCACGGCGGTCGATAAAGGCATTTTGGAGCTCAAGGTCGCCGTTGCAAATATGCAAACACAAGTGGAACAACTGCACAACAAAGTAGATAGGTTCGTCTCAGTTTCTTCCTCGTAGTTAGTTATTAATCCACACTCGACAGTCTAACGCAAAGGGCATCTGATGCTCTCAAGCAGAAGCGCAAGCCCTTGGCACTTAGCTGCATTCGCTCGCGAAAGGCCGTACAAGACCTTCTCACGAAACGGTTGACTGCTTTGGATAATCTAGAAGGCACGCTGCTCAGCGTGGAAGCTGCGGCGGGTGACATTGATGTAAGTCACTAGGAGTTGTTCATCTCCGTGTACTCATGCATCTGAAGATCATGTCGTCTTACGCGCAATCGACGGCGACACTCAAGATGATACTCGCACATCCTTCACTACAACGTGAAACTATCGACGAGACTATGGAAGCTTTAGCAGACGCCAACGCTGATGCCCGAGAAATTGATGAAGCTATACGTGACGGGGCTGATATTGCAGGAGGCGTCACGTTCGATGAGGACGAGTTGGAGAAGGAGCTACAAGGATTGTTAGAGGAGAAGATGGCGGAAACAGAGGCCGAGGCAATTGCACAGAAACACGCAAACGCCGAACTCGCGGGTGAGAACAAACCAGAAGAACAGGAGGTACCCCAAAGCGTTGAATCAGAAAGAGTGCCAGTACTCTCAACTTGATACTGTATTCGTTTGACTGGTATCCATCCTGTATCTGACATAACCGTACATCATGAACCGTTGACGATACCAGTCAAACGAATACAGTATCAAGTTGAGCCCGACCCTCACCAATATCGTCGTCGCACTCAACGCCAACAAGTTACCGGCATCGAATGTTAGATTTGACGCAAGACTTTACAGGCAAAAAGAGAAACTTAAAACAAAGCCAGGCTAATTTCATAGCCGTTTACGTGTATTGTACAACTTGAACTAATGGTGCATACTGTCCGTAATCTACTTGCGCTCGCTGGAACCACCAAGACCAACAGTTTCCTTAGCGGAATCAAGCATGGATTTCTGGTAATTACCATCAGATAAAGCAACGTCTACGAGCACAGGACTTGCCGAATTCTCATTAGAGTTGCTGCTAAAGGTATCACCCATCTTCTGGCCAGTGGACTTTTGACCCTAGAGAACTGTTAGTCGATGTTCAAAAGTGCGCCACACGACCAACCTCGGGTTGCACGGTGGAAGCAACGCTATCGGCGACGCCCTTCATCTTGTCACCAGCCTGCTCAGTCATTGACTTAGACTGGTCGGGCTGTGGCGACGGTGAGCAACTTGCACGAGTACGAGACGGCTGATGTACCTTCATGGCAGAGGATGCCTTGTCAGTGAAAGATTGACGTCCGGTATCCGACATTATAAATTGATAAAGGTGTTGTGGTTGGTGTGTGGTGTAAAAGTAGTTGAGAGAGGTAGTGAAGTATCATTGATTTCCCTTCGTTTTTATACCCTTAGAAGTCAGACGTGGTGGCGTCAAGTCTACGTCACGAAGCTCTCAGAATCGGAGCATGACGATGGATAATGACGCGTCGTTGACGCGCGTGGGGCGCGTCCGGGAAACGATCGGGAGGTAAATTACATTGTAGTCATCCTAAGCTGGTAATACAAGTTCAAACAATACATTTACAGCTTCAATCCAATGTTGATGTGGACGGCTTTGACTTGAGTGTACCTGGGAGCGGTGTGAGTTCAAGTGTGAGGTGACAGGAGAATCGTTTACATATCCAGCGCGTATTCTCCGAGTTCGCGACCAATACCGGACTGCTTGTATCCGCCAAAAGGCATGTTCTTCTCCACACTATTGAAACAATTCACCTGTCAAAGATGGATAAGACGCTTGTCTGAAACGTAAGAGATGCGTTCCGCACAAAGGTCTGGCCGGACTCCAAAGCGTGCGCGACACGGATAGCGCGGCTTGAGTTCTCAGTGAACACCGCAGCGGAAAGACCATAAACAGTATCATTTGCCATCTCGATGACCTCTGAACAATGCACCGTTAATATTCATCGCCACATGTCATGTAGGATTCGTACCTTCTTCAGTCTTGAACTTGATAAT
>QLPD01005741.1:0-24821 GCA_003314085.1 Hymenopellis raphanipes | reverse complement strand
GATCGGGCTCGCACTTCAACACGATATGTTGTGAGTCATATGAATTCGATTTGATGTATGGCTAATCCTATGTAGTAAGAAGCAGGTCGTTGCGGAGGGAAAGCTGGACAACATAGAGGAACACCTCAGCAGTGAGTAAGATTTTACTGTCCATATATGCAGTGTGACGTGTGCTCTTCTAGATAAGGACCGTCTCAAAATAGCGAAGTTCGTTTCTGAGAGCGACTTCACCGGACACCAGAAGGGCCTCTTGGAGCAGAGACTGAAGAAGACGGGAACCTGGATGATCCAGCATCCCAATTTTGTTGCATGGCGAGATGACAAAGAGGGAAGAACCTTGTGGTGTTACGGGCATCGTACGTGAATTCGACCAGTAAAACGAGTCTAAACTAATCAGCAGTTATAGCCGGTGCTGGCAAGTCTGTTATGGCGTCAGTTGACTCCCATTCGTTCGTTTAATATGTATAACTTCCTTTTACCACAGAGCACTTATCGTTGGGGATCTCCAATCGACGGACAACATCGTACTCTCCGTGTTCTGTCGATATTCTTCCGACATTTTCACAACCCCATCCGCTGTCCTCAGTGGCTTGCTTCGACAGCTAATTGAGAAGACTAAAACGGTGCCGCGCGCCCTTTGCGACCTATATTGGAGTAAGACCAACCCCAATCCCGATACACTCCCCGCCTTCCTCACTGGGATAGCGGCATCTCACGCGCGACCTATCTACATCGTCATCGATGCCCTCGACGAATGCCAAATCGCCCTTGAAATGCTGAGTGCAATCCAGGAGCTTGGTCCCTTGTTCCGCGTCCTCGTCACCTCACGGCCGGTCTTTAAAGAGATCGAGGAACACACATCCATCAAAATTCGTGCTTCGGACGATGATATCCTCGTTGCCGTTAATACAACCTTGTCAAAGCTCAAGCACCGCTGGTTGGACGAGGAGCTGAAGGAGAAGATTAGAGCGGAGGTGGTTGAGAAAGCGGATGGGATGTTTCTTTTGGCCTCGCTTCAGCTCCGCGACTTGGAGAGCGACGTTATCGGCCCACGTGATGTCGATGCTATCCTCGATTCCCTGCCGCGCACTCTGGATGCTGCGTACAAGGTGACATTCGAGCGAATCCGTGCACAGGGTGAACGGACGAACGAGTTGGCATGTCGCGCACTTGCTTTGACTGGGTTGAAGTCGGTATATTTGGACACCGACAACATCCAAGAACTGCTTGCGGATGGAGACACCCAACGTCCCGATGTCGAAACTATCCTGCAGTGTTGCTATGGCCTTGTTAAAAGCGGGTATAATCTAACATTTATTCGTGCGTGATCTTGTTGCCTACTCTCTTGAGGAGTGATGCTAACAGTCACCAGATTATTCTGTGCATGAATATATCACAAAGCATTGGTTGGAGCTCTTCCCGGAGCATCCCGACCCATTCAATGTCTTTCTTGATTTGTGTCACTTGGGTATAGGCTCGTCCGACCTCAAGAGCCGGATTGCATCTTACTCGGATAAACTGTAAGTTATAGTATTTGAGCTCATTTGATATGATTCTAATGTCCTACAGCAAGGAAATCATCAGTGAGCACTTGGTTAATCTAGTTATCCATTACGGAGACTCAGATAGGATTTCATAGCCAATTACTGTGTCGAGATGCTTGAGTTCATTTCTGAGAGAAACTTTACTGGCCGCTATCTTGATCTGCTTCGGCAAAAACTGGAAAACACGGGAACCTGGCTGATGCAGAATCCTCAATTTGTCGCATGGCGGGATGACAGAGAGTCATCAAGGATGCTGTGGTGTTATGGACATCGTGCGTTGATTGGGCCTTGAACGAGTCGATACTTATAAATAGTTATAGCTTATGCTGGAAAATCTGTCATGGCGTGAGTTCCTTGTTGTCGGTGTATACTATTCTGTATTGACTTCTGTTCTTGCAGAGCATCTATCATTGACCATCTCCAGACCAGGGGTGACATCGTACTCTCGGTATTTTGCAGAGACTCACCGGATATCTTCACAACCCCCTCTGCTGTCATCAGTGGCTTGCTTGTGCAGCTCATTGCCAAGTCTTCGAAGGTTCTACCCGCCATTTGTGAGCTATATGAGACTCGAACCTACCCCAACCCCGACACAGTCCGCGGCTTCCTATCCGAGATAGCGGCCTCTCATGCGCAACCCATCTACATCATCATTGACGACCTCGACAAATGCCAAATCGCCCTTAAACTGCTGCGTGCGATCCAGCAGCTTGATCCCTCTTTCCGCGTCCTCGTCACCTCACGACCGGGTTTTGAAGAGATTAAGGAATACCCATCCATTGAGATTCGCGCTTCGGATGAGGACATCCTTACCGCTGTCGACACAACCCTACTAAAGCTCGAGTACCCCTGGTTGGATGAAGAGCTGAAGCGTACGATCAGAGCGCAGGTGGTCAATAAGGCTGATGGCATGTTCCTGTTGGCCTCTCTTCAACTCCGCGAATTGGAGCGCAACGTTACCTCCCGACGTGATGTTGTTGCTATCCTCGATTCACTGCCACGCACTCTAGATGATGCATACAAGTTGACGTTCCATCGAATCCGTGAACAGGATGAACAGAGGAATGAGTTGGCATGTCACACACTGGCTTGGCTTTCGTTCCAGTTGGGGTCGTCTGTGTTCAGCCACAACATCCGAGATCTGCTTCATTCCGATGTGGAAACTATCCTGCAGTGTTGCTATGGCCTTGTTGAGGGCATATATTCATTGTATATTCTAAGACTTATTCGTATGTGATCTTGTCGCCTACTCTCTTGAGGAGTGATGCTAAGAGGCTCGTCACTAGATTATTCTGCGCATGAATATACCATAAAGCATTGGTCGGAGCTCTTCCCGGAGCACCCCAACCGGATCGATGTCGGTCTGAAATTGGGCTTCTCTACCCTGACAAGACCGACTCGGTGCGAAAAGTATGCAGACATGCATGAGTGGGACTCCATTGTGCGCAGTGTGGCGGAACCAGAGGGTCTCGATCAGGTCATTTCTCTGCTCTCTGCTCCTGCAACCAGAGCATTATTTGTTGAGTACTATGTGGATGTTGCACCTTTTGCCCATGATCCTTTACTGATTGCATGTTATTCCGGCTATGGGCATGTCATAGAATATATGATAGAGACTGCCCCTCCAGATGTGCGGCGCTTCAATGAAGCGCTCCGTGCCTCTCAAAGCATGGTTATTTACACTATGCACTTTATACAATGCATTAGTGCGCGGCCGGACATGCAAGTGAACAGTGACGGTGTGGTAGTTGCTGTGGTTGCGAATGGAGGTGAAGGAAATTGAAGGTAATTCCTCAAAGACTGCATTCATCACTGCAATGTATTAATCCCGTTTTAGCCTGAGCGAGCTTGAGGACGACAAGACTTCTGTGGATAGCACTTTGATTCGGCTTTACAACGAGCCTGGGTTGGAGTGATGACGGAGGGCAAAAAAAAACAGTGTCACGTTCGGAGGAGACAACTCTTCCCCCTCCAAGGACTTGCGATCTGTACCGACTTAGCCTTATTTCTCCTTCCCCGTGTCATTCTATCTGTTTCTTATTTGGTCCATTTTTCGCCGTGATGTGTTATGCTTCTCATCTTGCTCCGCGAGTCTTTTAACGTCTGCTTCGAAAATGTATGTCCTATCGTTACGAACTACATATATACCTGCTTACGGGAAACGCGTTGCGAACTGATAAGTTTCATAGTCGAAGTCTGGAGAGTGGATGAATGATAAGCCGTATGGGCTGGTAACAAGACAACAGTACGATCGACAAGCGTATTAAAGAAGCTCTACAGCTCCGACAGAATGCTTTTGGAACGGCTCCAAGCCGGTTGGAGACATCCTCGGCACCGTTTCTGCGCTGTCAGAGCATCTGTCCATCGCCCATCAAACAAACGTCCATTCCTTCCATGACCTTGCCTGCGTAGTGGTGGAAGAGCAGTTACAACAGTAAGGATGACGGTTCCAGTATGGTCAAGACTAGGTTGGGCGACCGAATAGCGATCTTGAGGGGCCACCTTCGACGAAGGCGCGTCCTAAGCCGACCCGGTCCAAATCAGCGAGCCTTGTAACGCTGTCCTGGGCGGATTACAGCGCCATCTGGAATTACTTGCTCAACAGCGTCACGTCAATAAGCAAAGAAACGTACCAGGCAGCGCAGAATTTCAAGGTACTCCAGGTGATCAGACCCTTGAAAATCAAGTCCAAGCAATTCGGATGTGAGATCTTCAACACTGGGTTACGGTCAGTCTAGACGCCAACGAACAATGTTTCGGCCTCGGCAGATCGCGCGCGGCTTCCGTTTTCCTTTGCTTATGATGCGAGAAGTTGCCAACTAAACAAGATTTAGCAGCATGACGAGGAAAGAACCTACATGAAGAGAAAGGTTTCAATCGCGTCGGTTCGGAGTGTAGCGGAGGAGGTAATCAGTCGGTTTGAATTTTTCGAACGGCTGTGTAGGGACACGACATGACAGAAGTGTAGCTCGAGAACCTGCGAGATTTCAGGTCTCATCGCCTCGACGACAGTGTCTGTTATCTATAATTATCAACCTGATGAATAAGTGTGATCTATAACACTTATAAGCACTCATCGGAGAGGAAATGGAGGATAAAGATACCTGTAAGCCGGGTTCACGACGAATAGGATTACCGTAAAGCAGTCTTCAACGTCCACGTTATTGACCAGGACTGATTTTGCGGAGAACAAGACTCGTCGGCATCATGAACGGACTAGGTCGCGGCCTACGAAACTTTACTAAACAGCTTCATTGGAAATCATCTCGGAAAGATACATGCCTTAATTTACAAAGCGGCGTTGAGAGCAGTTTTAGCGAATGACACCAGAGAAGTACGAGTACCGGTAAGGCTACAGTCGGTTTAGATACCAACGACCTCCAAGAGTAACGTCTTAATAATTGGTAGCTTCTGTTGCTTAGGACGCAACAATACGGAAACTAAACAAGGTTAAGATGATCGACGAGGAAAGTGGGAGAAGGAACATACTAGAGACAAAGGTTGCCGTCGCGTTGAGGCATCCATCTCACCGCCCGTGTGGAGTACTTGGGAGAGGCGACCTGCGAACAAGACACCCGGTATTCGTTGAAGGGCTTGGACGAGGTTCATCGGTATGTCTGTGAAGCTTTTCTAAATAGTTTGATTATGAAAAATCGCGGAGATGTACCATGGTGCAAGGCCAAAGCCCATCATCTGCCTTGGGCGTGGTCTCAGAACCAGAGTTTACTGCAATATGGACGAGTTCTGGCAGGTTTTTCGGACACTGCAGGATATATACACCCAGAGAACGCGTCAACTCGTCGTCGACCAATTTCCAAAGCGTCCTGGAGAGCATGTCCGGGGAAGAAGTCTTGAAGCTGACCGGCGTTTTATGCGTTGTCGGCGTAGCCGCAGTCGCGATGGTGGTCGGAGGCAAAGAGAGCACGCCCGATTAGGCTTTGGCTCCTGCCATCATCAGAGCACTTGCTCTCTGCCCTTTCCCAGCCCTTTCCATATCTTATACGCCCAGTTCGTCCTCCTTCTAACGTGTTTTTTCACAAGCCCGACTATGGCCCCACCGCGAATTCTTGAAGCCGATGGGCGTATCGGCGGAGTCGCCTCTCCCACCAAGGTCTACCACCGTCCCTAATGTCAATCGTGGCCCAAGCACCACGGCACCCGACTCTTGCTAAATGACCGTGAAGCTCGGTCCAGATGTGAGTCTCGCCATTGTGGTTGATTGGGACTCCACCCGGCAGCTACTGTGGTCTATGCCAGGCCACCACCTATCATTTCAACGCCACTACCCCGACCATTAACATCGGCGTCTCCTCGTGCTCGCGATGGGATCATTTCTGGCCATACGACTATAGGGCATACAGCCGTGCATCACCCTTCTTCGGAAGGAAAGGTCTCAACTCCCCAACAACTCGGCTTGGAGCGCAATATCTTGCTGTGATCCTTCTCCATCCTCCTGGGATTCTTACATGACATCCAACAAGTCGTTTTCTTCGTAGCACTCCATTATGCAGGTACGTCCCGCCCTCTGTCACCCGCACTCATCGTCTCATCGTCCAAGCCTCAGGTGGCCATATGAACCGCCAGCGGAGTTAGGATTGTCGTGGCTGCTTTAGACGCGTCAACGGCCTCACTTCGACCCTCAGGACATACCATGGCATAGCCGAGTTATTCGCCGAACCCGCCGCTTTATACTCTGTGAGCGTCTTGACAATATGCATGCGAGTATTATTATCCGGCTATAGCCATGTATCGCTACCCAAAGGCCGCTGCGTCTGCTCCCACTGTGAGCATTCCTCCTCTCTCCAACTCACGCCTGAATGAAATTCGTTTTAAAGTTCATTCCACCGCGTTGAACCCGGTCGACACCTTGTATGTTGCTCACACGGCGGACACGAACTTGGGCGACACTGTGCGCAAGGTGTCCAAAAGTCCTTTCTCAACCAGATGGCGTGCGTGTTTCTGTCAATGCTCTGAACGAAACTGACGCGGTTGAGGATAGATCCTGACCATAGTCGGGGTGAAACGTCGTCGGTTTTATCAAGCCTACTGTCGCTGACAGTGTGCATCTCTCCGAATACGGAACTCAAGAATGTATGAAATACATTATTGAACAAATCTTGAACGCTTACAAAGTGTGCGGCATGCCTCATCGAATAACTTAACACCATCCACTACTCTCCATGGTCGCGACTTTTACTTACTCATTCCCAGTACATTTGGCATATCTGTTTCTTATTCAATTCACATTTCACCGTGATGTACGAAGGTTCTTATTGTATATATACGTACTTATAGTCCAGGAAACGCGCTATGTATTCTAGTCGAGGCCTGGAGAGTCAAGGCATTATACTATGAAGTAGAACTGGCATAGTAGCGGATGAAGGTAACGACGACGCTTCCGGCAAGGTCAGGACTGCGTTGGAAGACGATAGGCGACTGAATGACGATCTTGAGGGAGTCCTCTTTCGACGAAGGCCCGTCCTAAGACGGCTCGTCGCTAAACTCGTCCAAATCGAGTTTTTAACGCTGTCTGGGTCGGAATCCGCGTGATAGAAGGATCGTGCTAGTCCGCGCGAAATTCTAGATGAATAATTAGACGAGACCATAATGGTGAATGCCCTTTAAAATCAAGCACGACGTGTGGTTCTCGAGCATAGCGACCGCTACATGGTTTTTTCAGATGTCAACAATGGACATCGTAGCTGAGATGCCAACGACCATCAAGAACAGTGTCGGTAGATCGCGCGGCCTCCGTTTTCCGTTCCTTAGAACGCGCGAGAATAGGTAAACTAAAGAATTGGGCAGAATCATCAAAAGGACAAGTATCATGCGCGCGAAAGAGAAAAAAGCAACTTTCATTGGATATCGTAAAACAGGAGGAGTACACTCGTTCTGTTATTCGCCACGGTTGGGAAAACATGGTCCTACATATGCCTGATGAACTGAAGTTAAGAAGATGAAAGAATAGCATACCAGGCTTCTCCTCCAGTGAAAGCAGTGCCAAGGCGGCGGCTCTCGTCATTTACCGTCAGTTCCATTCCGAATCGCCGTTGACTGAGAGACCCGAGACGATTCCGCGTTCATACAGAGACGCGCTGCCGATGTTGGCCCGTCTGTGCGCGGTGGCTCGTCGCTCTCTCGTACCGGAGTCATCATTGACGCCAGAGTTTGCGGTTAAGGACAAAAAACGATTCAACTGGGAGTAAAGGTAAAGCTTCAAGGATGTATGTATATCTGCAAGCAGCGTACGCCATAGAGATCGTCTTGAATCGCCTATGAATCTATCAGAAAAAGAATGAGCGGCGTTGACGCACAGAAACGCAGAACGTACAAGTCTTATCGACCCCTTCGGTCAAGCCGCCCAAGACGAGGTAATACCGTATTTATAGGACGTGCTCGGTTGGAAGTCGTCCATCGGGACCCACGATTCAAACCGTTGCTCTCCGTGTCCATAAAGAAGCCAATAACGTCGGCGCTGTTCCGCCGGTGTCGCAGCGATGGGGGCGGGTCATTCTTTGTTTGTCGTGATGGTAAGAGCAGAGATCGATTGGCCGAGGGCTGCGCGCGGTGGACAGTCGCTAGCTCGTACCGAAGTCATGATTGCCGCCATTGAGAATAACGCATTTTGCAGTTACGGAGAAAAAGCGATTCGACTGGGAGTAGGACGTATACCCTGTCAAACAGGCAAGCCGTGTGGATCATCTGAAAGTGTTTATATATCTACCGGAAAAGAATGAGCGGCATTAAGACAAAGAAACGCAGAACGTACAAGTCTTATCGTCCCCTTCGGTCAAGCCGCCCACTCTAAGACGAGGTAACACCGTATTCGTAGAACATGGTAGTCGTCCATCGGGACCCACGATTCAAACTGTTGCTCTCCGTGTCCATAAAAAGGCCAATAACGTCGGCGCTGTTCCGCCGGTGTCGCAGCGATGGGGGTGGGTCGGCCTTGTGTTGTGGTCGCGGTAGATGATGGCAAGAGCAGAGGTCGATCACACCGCTGCTTTCGACCTGACCACCATCATCCAACGGCGCCTCTACAAAATCGGCTGTTGACAATGGGGGACATTTATTTACACTGGCGTCGCGTCTATATCTGATGGCGACCAGCTACCAATTCCTCCGGGAAAGATTAACCTCAATCGCGACGCCAGACAAGCTGAGGTAAGTGTTTTCCATGCGCATAATACTCCCATTCAGACCGCCTCACAGCACCTCTGTATCCTCCTCCACTGATATTAGGCCCTCACGATTGGGGCAAGGCGTAAAAGGGGATTTCTTCTCTAATGGTACGCGTGTTTCTATCAAATGCTTTCAGTCAAGTTGACGCAATGGAGTAGCCAGGCCATAGCTTTCAAATTTGAGCGTTCATACGAATCAGACGATCACGATATATCAGAAATAACCTTTGTCGAACGAACGACCGCCCGCTCCAAGGATGTCGGGGTTCTTACCGTGGAGATCTACTTCCCCTTACAAGGCTTACGGGCTCACCGACCCAGATGGACAAGATTACTATGTTATCCATCGACCACTACCACCACAGGCACGTATTCTTCTGGTGCACCTCTGTCTAGTTTAGGAGATGCAGTCTTATTGGGATATAGAGGACAACGGAATCGCGCGCTCCTGGAAGGAAGAATGTTTCGACATCGTGTTGCGCGCGACGTACACGCATAGTTGCCACCGATGGGGCATTCTCGCTCGTGGGCTCCCATTCGACTCGCTTGATCAGGCATGTTTCTCCCATCTCCCTTCACGCATTCGAATAATTCTCTATTTTGTAGGTCAGGGCACTACCTCTGAGCAAAGGGACGTTGGGACCTCGGCCTTGGTTCGGAATGAGGGAAACTTCATCCCCCGTCCACAAACTCGAGGACAACGTGTAATCCGAATCATTCCTCATCGCCAGGCCTTCCTCCACCGTATCGAACACGTTCACGATAAGCTCTACACCATTCAAACGCGTTGGATCAGTCAAATACCAGAATTGCGAATAGGACTAGTAACACTGACCAGGACCAAACGTCTCCCGCGTCCAAATCCCCATATCTCTCTTCACCCCCGTAACCACATGCGGCTGCACAACCGACCCCTCTCTCGTCAAATCCCCACAACCACCTCCGCCTCCTTGTCCCTCGCCTCGCCACCACGTTCTTCGCCGACTGTTCTGTGAACAGCACACTCATTCACTGTCGGATCCGTAAGCGGGCAGCCGGCTTTGAATTTCCTGGAGAGCTCGCTGATGCGCTGGAGGAGGGCAGGGTAGATGCCGCGCTGCGCTAGGATGGACACGCAGACTTGGCCTCGGGGCAATTGGAATCTCGCATGACATAACGAACTCACAATTGCTTTCTCAAGACCACCACCACCCCAAATTGAAAGTTAGAACACTATGCCAATGTGAGAATCGACTGTTGATAACGGTGACCGCGAAGGGTGATTCACCAGACAGACTTTTCCGTTGTCCATTTCGAGGCGAAAGCTCTCCCACCCCGCCTCTGTCTCCTCCTCGAGAACTTTGAGCAGAAGCAGTTGGATGTGGAGGCCATACAAATCATGAAACAGCTTTTTGTGACATCGCGTTTCCAATGCAAAGTGCTAGTGGCCGCGGCAGAACGGGCGCGAATGCCGTCTCCGACTATCGATCTACTCCCTCACCCGCCCATTCATACTCGCCTTCGGGGTCTCTGTTTCTTTCGTATGGGCGCCGATGAACGACACGTTGTTGTCCGTCCTTTGATCACCTTATACCTACAATATCCCCAGCTCCTCTTCTTGGTAACTTTACCCGCCCGATTCTGTGTTCACCTATATTAAACGTCGGTGATGGAGTTCCCGCCGCAAATCATTCAAGCACCAATGCACGATCTCTTCACCCTCTACTTCCACGCGCTTATACGGACACGTACAAGTCTCTCGCCGACTGGCCACGAAGGTGGCTCCTCCCATATGCCGCTGGATAGGAGAAGCCGAATGCTGCATGACAAACGTCGTGCTCGAACTAAGGTAGATTGCTCATTAGAAGGTACGCGTTCCTACTCAATGCCCTCAATCCAACTGACGCGATTGAGGACAGATTTCGGACATCCCCAAGCCACAGCGTTGTTGTTTGACATGGAGCCACGTGAAGTGCCACGTGAAGTACCACGTGAAGTGCCACGTGAAGTGCCTCGCAATGTTCCTTGAGTGTACTCAGGTGGGGTGGCCCATTTGCCTACAAGGCCCTTGGTGTTTGGTCATATTTGTTCGGTCTGATCAGCGCCTGCAAATGACCACGCAAGTTTAAAGAATGCTCACTCATCCTGGAGCTTACTGTAAGAGAGAAAAGTTATTCATTTGCAAGTGCGCAGGTTTTGTTAGGTTTTTGGTAGAAGTCGATGACATATTGATACAGATAGTTTACTGATTAAGAGCATGAAAACTCAGATCGGGTGAAAAAACCTAACAAAACCCGCGTATGTACTTATTTTTGGACTGTGCAAAAGATCTCGATGAACGGGGATCAGTGAGGCTCGCAAAGTTGCGCACAAATCGTCGCGTTCAGTAGGCGCGATCGCGATTGTCACATCTGTGACCAAGCGTGTCAGGATGTCACTTTCGACATTCATGACGGTCCTGGTACAAAATGGTCACCATAATACTTGCAACCAATATTTTCTATGTAGGTACAGCAGAAATATTTGCATTTTGGGTCAACCACAGTGGAACGGTAGCATAGAGCTGCAGGAAGTGCTGCGTCAATCATTGGGTGGCTGTGCGCTTTGTCATCCGCCATGGCCTTGCAGACGAATGGGCCACCCCATGTACTGCGTCAAAAGATCTCGTCGTTCCGGCAACAAATTGCTTCAATGTCTCCCCCGATTCAAATGAGCAAATAATTGTCGTACACGGAATAAACGTACCGGTGAGCCTGAGCTTCGAACTCTCGCTCCGTCCGAGTCCTACGCAACCTGAATGTCGGGTTGCCATTCCGCATAAAGCTGTTTTCACAGACCTCTATGAGCGGGTGTCGAGTGCTGTAGATCTCCGCCCTTGGCAATATTAACTTGGGGGATGACAGGCGACTTCGCTATGGATTTCGAGAACTTGGTGGGGCCATGGCCGGGAATATTTGAGACGAGGAAACGCAGGTCAGAGTAGGACGTTGAAAGACGCGTATAGTTGTGAATTTGAGTACAAAGGAGGTAGGTGATGATGGCAGGAGCAAACGCTTGATCGGGCGTGGCCGCCTTTACCCAGCGCCGTCACGACCTACACTGAATCCTCCGCCCAGGTCTACTTTAAAAATGTCCGAGCCGACGGATTGCCTCTCCCCGAGGGATGTGTCAATGCAATGGGAACTGTGAGTGGCAAACTTAGATTTGCTAGTGCATAGACAGAATATATCGTTTATTTCAACAAGAGCTTTGCGAGTAACGAAGTGTAAGAAACTCATATGCCCGTAGAATCGGTATCATGGGTAAGGCCGGATACTAGTACTGGGATACCGCAGACACCCTCAAATAGTGAATCGCAGGTGATTGAAATGTGAAAATAGAGGTAGCACGGGCGTCATGTCGAGTTAGTACATACTACAAACAATAGGAAGATTCGAGAAATGGCGAGATGGCCTGCCGACCGCCGTACCAACATCGAGGTAGGTCCTAGCCACACACTCATCAGTCTTCAAAATCAAGACTGAAATAAGATAACACTGTACACACTTTCGACAACGTAGAGTTTTGCTCAATCCTCCTTCACCCTACCATTCATCCATTCTCTTGCCTGCTGATATCTGCCAAGAATGAAACTTGTCACTTCTGGTGTAGTCACCACTGCTGTAACAGCGGCTGCGCCAACCATCAAGCCACCTGTGAGAGGAATAGCCACAGCAGAGACCATCCCCGCTGCCTGGAGGAAAGCAAACAGGCTTCCCGCAGCGACATTTCCAATCGAGGCCTGCCACGCCGCCGCCAGAGAGCCTGAAATGATCATATCTCATTAAAATAAAAGTCATACATAGGACGAGGTACAACGCACCGGCGACAGGGCCCAAAATCAGCCAAAGCAAGAGGATTTGCGATTAAGTACGGTGCCTATAATGAATCCAGCGACCTGCCACGGGTGCGCAGCGATGTATGACCGAAAGGCTTGGAGGATTCTCCGATAGACTTCCCCTCGTACCATCGCTCGTATAAGCTGGAGGAGGCGCTGACTGATGTTGTCGAGGTGCCTAGACGTCAAAGCCTGTAGCATAGCATGCATATTCGCCATGATGACCGTGGACGCTCCAACACGTGTATCACCAGAGGAAAGAAGATTTATCAAGCCGTCGGGGATTGGCGTGCGGGCTATACTGCCACTGCTCGAGAAGGAGGACGAGCTTGGGGAAGCTTTGTCGCCAGCATCGTTCTGGCGGCCTTCTGGTTGAACGCTGTTGTCTGACATGATGGTGGAAGAGCGAAAGGTGCGTGGGCTCAGCATTGCTTCGAAGAAGTCAATCATTTCAAGGTAAGCGCCCGGTTACCTAAGTACACGCGCCTGGGACCGCAGTTTTCTTCAGTCGATGAGCATGTCCGTGTTCGAACCAAAGTCGTAATATGTGATTCGTTGGCCCACCACGACTGCCACTGTACATATCATTGTGAGCATCGACACGGAGATGGACATTCATGGGGTGGTAGAAGACGAACGAGAGAGAGACGAAGAAGCGCCTGAAGGCAAGACGCAATCGCTTTCGGACAAGTTGGAGCGCGGACTTGTCAGGCTTCGCACGAGCGCAGGCGCCATTCTCGGAATCGAAATCATAACTACTTCACAACCATATAGATTTGAATTGCCGGAGACACTCCCGAGTTCTCGAGTCTATGTCCGTTGTCAGTCCTTGATAGAAACACAAAATACTTTAGTGGAAATGTATATTGACGCCACACTGACATTGGAGTCGCCAGCGTTCTTGGATACAGCTCTTTTGGTGTGGACGTTTCGCTCTTACAAGGGGGCGAGACTGCGAAGCATTGAGCGATCTATATCAATTCAGTGCGCACATCACAAAAGAATGAATAGATGTACTCCACGTCGACAGATCCTGTCTTGAAGGCGAAAGTGAGAGGCGCATATGAACAGGAGATAAAAGCGTCGTTAAACGGTCACGATCGTACTTTTGCAGCACCCAAATTGTTTGCATATTTCGCGGCACCTTGAGAGGGTCCAGATATTGCCTCGACCGGGAGACGTGTTCCTCGTATCGTAGCTGCCTTACGCCTGTATGATTACACAGCACACTGCCTTGAAATAAACGGTCAAGGCGCGTGAAGAAGACCCAAAATAGCAATATGACTGACCTCTGTAGATTTCGGGATCTCCTTCCCATCCTAGCACACTCTTGGGGCTCTGGCAACGATGGCTTAGGTTCACGTCGAACACCGGCATGCGCCTCGGACTTGATGGCGAACTTGGACAAATCCCAGCAACCATTTCGTCGATGAGATGAACGCGACGCCAGCGTTGGACTGTCGGATTCGCGTTGTGCTCCTCTTTCTGCTCGCGTTTGGTAGTACGGCAATGGATATTGTCCTGGGTAATACAAAAATAGGCGAAGCGCGTTTTGGAACAAACAACTCTGGTGAGAAATGAAAGCGACAGATTATCTGCCTAGTTCGCGCTAGGAGGCGGTCTGAATGGGAGTTTTCAAGTGCACGGGAAAAAAAGTACCTATAAGCATTTTTGCAGATTCGACAGCTTATCTATGGGTCGCTGTCGTGGTCCAGAGCGATTGGTACTTGGTCGTCGTGGCGACACCAGAGTCGAGAAATGTCCCGCATTGGCGTTATGCACGTCCAGTGCAGTATCAACAGTCAATTTTGTAGAGCCGTCGTGTTTGATGATGGTGGTCAGGTCGAAAGTAGCAGTGTGATCGACCTTTGCTCTTACCATCATCTGCAAAGACTACAACACAAGACCGACCCACCTCCTTTGCTACGACACCGGGAAAACAAGGCTAGGCGATGGCGCCGACGTTCTTAGTCGCTTCATGAACACGCGTCAATGTCTGTATAACAACAGTTTCAATCGCAGTCCAATGGACGATCGCGACCTTCAACCGACCATGTCCTACGAATGCGCTCGTCTGAGAGTGGGCCGCTTGACCAAAGGGGACGATAAGACTAGTGCGTTCTGCATTTCTTTGTCTTGATGCCACTCATTATTTTCTGGTAGATATATCGGCGATTCCAGACGATCCCTATGGCGTACACTGCTTGCCTATTTTTGATATACGTTTTGGAAGCTCTTCCTCCAGAGCAACAGTTTCAGACTTCGAATCCCCAGGTCAATGCCAGGAATACTATGAGGGCGCCAGAAGCGGGTAATAGATGATAAATTGTATGGTTCTGCATTTCGTTTGCCTTGTTCTTCTCCAATAGATAAATGCGCCCTCATCAGGTCGGCATCCTGCCGAAGTCCAGACACCAAAATGCTCGCACGGCCTCTTCTATCTCCACACCATCAGCTCACTCGCTAAACCGACAATCAAACCACTCTCGCTTGTCCCGCTGCCCACCTCCAATCCATGTCCGACCCGTTACAACCCGAAACACTTGAACCGCGCAGATCTGCCGCGCAGCTCGAGTACCCCAACCCCAACGCGCCACCAGCGACTGCTCAGCCTCCTGAATTCAAGACGCAGACTTCTATCATTTCCTTCTCATTTGACACCGCCCGCACAGTACACTGGGACACCTCAGCCTTGAGGTATTATGTGAAGCCTCCATCGAAGGCCGACCTATCGTATGGGTATAACCGCTTCATTGTCCACGAGGAAAAAGGTCGAATCGACACCCTTCTCGAAGCATTTCAGCGTGCAAAGAATGAACGTGGGACCAATCTGTCCAATGGGGTGGTCTCGTGGCGCGGAACTATGAACAAGTACGTCGCGAACAAAGGTCCCACCTCGTCGCTGATTGTATTCCAGGATCTTGATCGCGCCATACGAAGACCGCGACGAATGTCAAGTAAACGTCATGTATGTTAACGGAACGTTGTACTTTGAGCAATACATCTCAGATGACGAACTGGAACGGTACGCATTCCTTCTTGGTTTTGAATGATCAATGATAAGCAGTACGACAGAAAGAAGAACGTGAACGGCCGTCAGCGGAAACAAATGTACTATGGATTTGCATTTGAATCGTATGCTACGTCAGCTACACCTGCACTTCGCCAAGCGTCTACCTCTCGACACGCGTCTGGTCCACCTGCGGGGTGGGGAGGAGACGTTGATACTAATGTACAGTGGGAGCACGTCGTCAAGCTCCATCTGGGCGATACGCAGGTGTTAATAGGCGGAGAGATTGATTGCGTCCAAGGTTATTCGTCCGACAATACCGCCGATCGATATACTGAACGACTCGGTTCGTAGATCGATATGCTGGAGATAATGAGGCGGGTAATACGCGTTCCTTCGTAGAATTGAAGACCGCCCGAATTGGATCAAAGGGTTTGCCTGGCTACTCCCAGTAGGTTGCTTTGTCCACTGTTTAAAATCATTGAGCGCTGAACACATCATGACAGAAAGATGCTCAAGTTTTATATTCAATCGTTCCTCCTTGGAGTACCGGTGTGTATTCACTGTATTTTCTTCCGAGTTGCCTTGACTCAATTCTGTGCGTCATCTGCAGAAGATCATCGTTGGATACAGGACCGACCGCGGAGAAGTAAGATACCTGGAAACCCTCGAAACTAGGAACATACCACTATCCATGCGCAATAAGCCTGGTGCTTGGGATCCCCGTGTCTGTCTGGATTGGTGGAAGCAGTTTGTTATCTTTTTGAGAAACACTATTCAGGAAACTCCGGATGGACAACCGCACACGGTGTGGAGAGTCAATTTCACGCCGAAAGTGGGTGCATCTATCGTGAAATTAGATGATGAGCGCGTGAAAGAAGTTGTGGGAGGTGAGGATCGCGTGGGCTTTCTGCCGCGGTGGTTCTGGGAGTCAGAGAGCATTAGGAATTATTCGCTGGATGGAGAAGGTGACCGGTTCCCTTATATGTCGTCGAGTTTATACTTATGACTGGATTTTACGGCGTAAAGGCGAAGAGTACAGGTATGGCATCGTGCCGTGGCAGATTTTTCTCGTATTCACCATTGTTTTAGGTCCCCTGCAGAGGTTATTTATGACGAGCTTGCCGATGATTAGTCGTACAAATTGCAGTTCTTGCTTTCAACGTATTACACGTCTTCTGGTTCACCGTGCACAAATGCCTAGCCAGGTTGTGGAGACGTCCCTTCACATTATAACGTAGACTGCAGTTCACCGCCTTCAACTCGATGGCCAGGCGACCCTCACGCCAGATCTGACCAGCCATTTCGTATTCCCATCCAGAGAGGTGGGCTGGGCATAAGTTGAACTTGAGTAAAGTAAGTGCTATCAAGTCTCTGAGCAGACTCCATCGGAGTCGTTGGAGTCGATAACGTACAGAAGCCTGGGGCCTGGGCCGTGTCCTTCCTTGATGCCCGAGCGGAGTTTCAACGAGGCGTTTATAAACCATGCTGGCCCCGCACTCATGTCTCCCAAGCACCATCACGACCCGAAGGTAACAGGCCTGAAAGACTGTGCCACACGTCCCGAGTCTTTCACGCCTGCTCCCTTCCTCTGCCTTTAGATCATGGCTGTGACTTGCAGTCAATGCCGTCGCACTTTCGTATCCAACGATGCACTTATTGACCACTGTGTTGCGAAGACTGATCATTATTTTTGCGATGATTGTGAGCGTCTCTTCGTCTCAGATAAGGTTCTCCAGTACGTAAGTAATCCCCCAACCGAGAGGCATTACTCGTCTACTGACGGCACACGCAGCACCTGGCCACTGTCCATCAGGATGACTCAGACGGATCGGAATCGGACTCTGAGGATTCGGACGAGGCTTACTGTGCCCGTTGTAAAAGGTATTTCGTGAACGAGGATGCGCTCGAGCAGGTATTTGCTCCGTCGTCATAAGCAGTTTTGGCATTCATCCTCGATTACTTAGCACATTCGCGACGCTCCCGTCCACGACACTGAGTCCGAGAAATCCGAGGAATCAGATGACTCCGAAGACAATGATGTGGCACACTGCGCCTCGTGCAAGAGGACTTTCGTTAGCAAGGCAGCCTTGCACCAGCACTTAATCACCAGCTCGGCTCACCACTGGTGCTTCCCGTGCTCAAAGGACTTCCCAAGCACTCTGTCGTTATCTGAGGTGAAGCTTTCCAACATATCATACACAGAATCAAGCTGATTTATCTCTTACAGCATAATGCCTCACGCGTTCACACTGCCACCGCGCTCCCCGATGTCTCGGGTGCCCCCCAGGCGGCGAACCACACATGTCCTCTGTGTCCGCGTGTTTTTACGGCGCCCTCTAGCATCGCCGACCACATCGAAAAGGGCGGCTGCCATTTGCAGATTACCCGCCACCACGTCACAGCCGCCGTTCACGCGCTCAAAGTCCATCCCGACATTTCTATCGCCGGCCGCGTTGAAGGCCCCCCGCCAACGGCTGTGATTGTCACCTATTCCGCCACCGAACTCGCGTTCAATCGCCAGACTGGTGAATATGAATGCTATATCTGCCATCGTGGTTTCGGCATGTTGGCGAGCTTGAACACTCATCTCGCCTCGGCCGCGCACGACGCGACGCAGTTCAAATGTCCCCACACACCGTGTGGGCGAGAGTTTACGCTCATTTCTGCGCTCATTCAGCACATCGAGAGCGAGGCGTGTGGGTTAGCAAAGTTCCGCATTGTAGAAGATTTCGCGCACTCGTTGAGGAGCCAGTTTACGAAGATGTTCTTGTAATCCTCATTTGAACTCCTATGGTTTGTTGTTTTCTTGTGTGTATGATATACGAATAACATTTTGTTATAAGCGTTGTCGTTCCAGTGTTGGGTGACTTATAATAATATAACTGTATGTGTTACGCCTGTGGCCCAGGTCGGACTTTAACTTTAACGTACAACAATGAAAGCTCTTTTCTTCTTGCTTTTCTTCCCTTCCTCGCGCTGGTGTGATATCGGGGCATCCATAAATAATGACTTACCCGACGCTTGAGAGGGCTGCCTTAACCATGGCCTTGCATTAGAAGCATGAAGACGTGGTATGTTGTGCTCGTCGTCCTGCAAAGAAGATCACAGTTGGTCTCATGAAACGACTGCGCTACTAAAGATATTTCTGATGCGACGTTGGCGAGACGAATGTAGGATGGATCGAGACTCGACTTACCTTCTTCGCTATTCAATTTATTTTGTAGAACCATCCTCGATAATGTCGCCTGTTGATGTTGAACGTCGTCTAAACACTACATTAACTGGTGCCAATCGGTAGCAGGGATGGTTAGCCCCTACTCATACTCATACTCATACTCTTACGCAAAGCTGTGCTCCGATGGCCAGTCGACAAGGTGGAAGCCAGTTATGTCTGTTCCACGCGACGTCGAGCTCACGACCAGACTGATTTTCTAACTGCTCTACCCGATTTTTAGCGTCTTTAGAAGCAACTAATCAATCGACTACTTGTCCAGAAGCCTCGAGGCATTCTCACGCCACATACCCATCTTCACACGGCGGCGATCAAACGGTCCTTGCTTTTATCTTTCATCGATTAGCCATGATGAGACCATACCGACAACACACCAGGTCCCGACCTGCTCAAGTGGCGCGTGCTGCAGACGCACTCCATGGTATGACATACCACTTTCCGGTCCTAGCATCCGATGTAATTCACCCCAGAAGCATGGAATTGCTTTTGGTCGACAACGCATGTTAGTAAATGGCACCGAGCTCAACAACTGGGAAACGCTTTTCTCGATCACGTTGGCAGATGGTGGTCTGATACAACTGTTGGAAAACGACCTGAGCGATAGTACGTGGGCAAGCTGATCGCATGGTCCACCGCTGATCAATGTGTGCCCTAGCCGTACGAATATTTGTACAAATCACGCCGGAGGACAGTGTCACCCTAGCATTACCCACTCTCGATATTCCGGTCAACACGATCCAGGACATGATCTTCGAGCAAAGGCCTAACATACTCCCAGATCAACCTCTGTTGATATTTGCGGGTAGGCAATTAGACGTCGAGCGTTCACTCAGGGATTACGACATCCAGAACGACTCTACGATTAACCTCGTTCTAAGACTGTTCGGCGGAAAGCCCGTCATTTACCTTCACACAGTCCCATCGAGATCGATGCCACTGTACGGTTATCCCTCCTCCACGACTGGCGCTTCTCTGCAGTATATCCTGTCGTCCCTACGAAGCGGACATCCGGACCCCTTCACGAGACCGTCGTCTGGAACGTCCGAACGCATTCGGATGGCACCATGACGGAGACCAACACAACTATCGACGTCAGATATCTCTTCTGGGAGGCTGTGTGCGTTTGTTTTTCTCATTAAAGTTGATTTTTGACTTTTGTATCTCTCAGAACGGTCCCATCTGCGCCAATGGAGCTCACGCCGCCGTCCTCACCGACAGCTGAAAGTGATAGCACAGCGCCCGCCGAAATCTTTCGCCCCACCAGGTGTTCGTTTGACGACTTGGACAGTGTCGTCTTGGACGTACCGAAGATCACGCCGTATCTGGATCGTGCTTTGAAGGCTTTGGGATTAGACCTCGAAGCGAGGACTTCCTTCATAACGTGCGTCTCTTTTGCTCCTCTTCTATTTTACTGGCTGTATTCTTAGGTACTGGCTTCCTGACTTTCTGAAGCATGAACACGTTGCGTTGCGGTTCATTCCCCAGGCGTCTTATAGCCGTACGGCGCCGATGGATATTAATCCCATCCCAGACGGTGTTTATGGTGTTCAGGAAACTTGCTTCAGATGAGTTGGGTGACTGGGAAGGAGCTCGACAACGCGCGCTTGAGGACGTCAATTTCTAGAGGGATGTTGTTGGTGTAGAAACACGCGAGCGACAAGAAGATCCTGCGCTCTTCCGAGTTCTTGAATGGGGTGGTATGGAGGTTGTCTGAAAACGGAGTAACCTGAAAAAGTGGTATTAATTTTCTTAATTTTAGGCATCTCAATCGTTCTCGTATTACCATTTAGTTATCCTCTCCGTGTGCATGCGTTCTCTCCCAAGTCCTGCGTTTAAATTCTTGGGAGTGTCAATGTGATTATGTAATGTAGACTTGCTTTCACCCACTGCCGTCCCGTTCACATTTCAGAGCAGATTCTGTGGAAAATAAATACTAGGCGGTACGCAGCAGAATATTCCCTCCAACGTTATGGAGCGGTATTGCCCAATACTCTTTGGAAGCTGGGATACTACACATGGCACATGTAACCAACATTTAGTGCCTCTAGTATCTAGAGGAATCATTCAGCAGTAGACACTAGCATCAACAATGAGAAGTACAGCAGAATGCTTCAGTCAGATTTGTCCATTGCGCCCCTTCGTGACAGTCCTACCGAGAGGTACACGACATCGAGTCTCTGTCTAATCGGTGCAGCGAAGTGAGTGTCAGCCGATGATGGCATGCTTCGTGTGTATACAAAGGGTGGTAAAGAATAATAGTAGGTGGCTAAAATATAAACATCACAGTCCGCCCATGAATAAAGAGTCCATAAGTAAAAAGTCCAGAAAAGAGGGCTGACCTAGCAAGAGAAAGAAGAATCATATGAGACCCCTCCTCTTGCCAGCTCAGGTATAAGTATTATCTAGGTCTCGAGACTCGAGCTGAAGCTGGATGATTCGCGCCCTGAGGCGGACACGCGGCTGCGAACTGCCAGATACGCTCTGCCTAAAAAGTATCAGGATACGGCAGCGGACTGCGAAGTGATTCGACGAAGCCCGGTCCTAAGCTGGCATGTCGCCAAACAGGTCCAGATCGGCGAGGATTGTAGCGCCAAATCCGCATTACAGCGCGATCTGGAATTGCTTGCTCAACAGTGTAACGTCAATAAGCAAAGGAACGAACCAGCCAGCGCGGAATTGCGAGTGAGGCAGGATAATCTGGATAATCGGACGCACTCTTGATAGTGAAGGCCCTTCGAAATCAAGTAAGTACGACGTAGTGCTCGCGCATACCAACCAATACGCGTTTTCCGAATGTGAGATCGTTATAATAACAATAAGTTACGGCCGGGATAGATGCCAGCGATATGCGGCTTTCGTCCTCCCCTTGCTGAGGATGCAAGAATATGTAAACTGAGCAGCATGGGAAAGTGGAAGCAGGAACCTACCTAAAGAGAAAGGTTCTAGTCGCGTTGGTGCATGCCGTCGTCGGAGCGTAGTTGGCAACCAGCGGGTTTGGACTGACCAGGGACACGAAACAACAGGGCGTATAAAATATTGCCTGAAAAAGACGCCAGGTCCAGAGTATCTTATCCTCGGAGACACAGCGTCTGTAGTTGTGGAGAACAAGCGTGATCTGTAACGCTGCCTTGTAAGGACTCGTCGGAGAGAAAGGAAGGATGAAGATACCTATGATCCTGGCTTCACGACGAACGTTCAACGTCCGTGGAGTGATTTTGCGGGAAGAGAAGTCGGCACCATCGGAGGGCTTGAAGTACGGAACAGTACTGAACTGCTTGAATATGAAAAATATTTGGGAACGTACCATGGGTAAGCATCAAACCGGTCTCAAAACTGCAATATGGCATTTATTCAACGAGGGAACGCGCCAATTTGTCGTTGACCGACACGACCGATTTCCAAAGCGTCCTGGAGAATATTTTGGGGAAGAATTCTTGGCGCTGGCCGACGTTTTATGTATAGCCGCGATCGTGATGGTGGTCGGAGGTAAAGAGAGCACGCCCGATTAGGCTTTGGCTTTTGCCATCACACCGCCCGTCTTTCATCCTACTCTGTCATTTGTTTCCCCAACTATGGCCCCACCGCGAATTCTCGAAATCGATGGGCCTAGCGTCGTATTCGCCTATTGCACCACTGTCTATCATTTTTACGCCAGTGCACCCATACGATTAACATCGGCGTCTTCCCGTGCGCGATCCGTGTGTCACCAACTTCTTCGGAAGGAGAGGTCTCAACACCCCAACAACTCGGCTTGAAGGCCAATATCTTGTGGTGACCCATCTCCATCCTCCTGGGATTCTTACATGGCATCGCGCCCTCTGTCACCCGCACTCATCGTCTCATCGTCCGAGCCTCAGGTGGCCATATGAACCGCCAGCGGAGTTAGGATTGTCGTGGCTGCTTTAGACGCGTCAACGGCGTCACTTCGACCCTCAGGACATACCATGGCATAGCCGAGTTATTCGTCGAACCCGCCGCTTTATACTCTGTGGCTTATACCGTGCTTCTTGGCATATATGCACATACGAGTATTACTCTCTGGTTATAGCCATGTCTCACTATCCAAAGGCCGTTGCGTCTGCTCTCACTGTGAGCATTCCTCCTCTCTCCAACTCAGGTTTGAATAAAATTTGTCTTAAAGTTCGTTCCGGTGGGTTGAACCCGGTCGTATGTTGCTGGTGTTGTGGAGAAACTTCCTGGGGTAACAAAGTGGAATGTGGGTGATAGAAGAGCTTCCAAGGAGGTAATTAGGACTCTCTCTCAACATTTAAGTAAAGGTGATTCTGACATGGAGCGTTTTAGCTACATTGTCCTGCAGGGTTTTCAGGGTACGCTATTCTGGAATCCGATCTTGCGATCCACGTTTTGGATGCTTTCTTTTGACGAGGCGGCGGCGGCGCCTCCGATGGGTACTTTGACTGCTGCTCAGGTAGGTCTTTTCAGTGTTCAAAAGGGTAAAACTCAAGTTATTCTTGAAAGGCTCTGTTCATCCATCTTGGAATCAACGCGCCATTTCCCGACAGCCCTTACGCCTTTCCCTCGGAATCTCTCCTTTCGCCCGCGACCTCCTATCGGGTTTTACGCCATCGAGCTCGCCCGGCTCCTCCGAACGCCATCGGGAACACCCTACAGAATCTTCGCTACCCGCCTGATGTTAAGATTGGATAGCAATACCTATACTATTCGACTCTTGATGGAACTGCGTCCCGACATTGGAGTCACGTCGACGCCGCTCGAGGAAGCGAGCAGAGAAAGAAGAGATTAAACCAAAGAGGCTTACCGGTATGTTTCTTTCGCGTGTTGAGAGAGGTTGGCTGAGATCTCTATTCCAGGTTATGGGCGCGTACGAGTGCCAATCTGGCTTTGTCTTCGTGGGAGAAACACCCCCGACATCTTACAGCGAACATGGACGACCCAAGTCGTCCCGGCGAAAGAACGAGCTCTTTTTCAATGTCCTCGTGCATCTCGTCAGGTTGACATATAGCTCATGCTTATCGACGTGTTCGGCTGTCTCCTACCACCTGGACGCTTCCCGAACAATTCTCGCTCCCGTTTCAATCGCCTTACCATATCCGTACGCCGCTGGACTGCGCATATAAATAGGACATTCTTGTAATGCAGCATTCGGAGACGCGTGTTGACATCGTTCTCGAGCTGAAGGTATGCTCTTACTCAACGGTCTCAATCCAACTGACTCGATTGAAGGCCCGTGAGCGCTCAAAGCGGAGAGGACAAAAGTCCAAGAGATGGCGATCTTCCTCCCTCTGCACAAACGGCAATACAGGCACGACACGGCTTTATCCTTGCTATTCGCTTCCCGTGCGCTATTTGAGGCGTCTCTGGTCAATTTGTCTTTGGCATGTGGACCATTCCTCTTCGAATAGGATTTATCTAGACATCGTACGACATGGAACCGCGCTTAGGCGCCTCATGTGCGCACCGATTTGGATACGACGGATGCCTTCAGCTTCACTTACTCCGGTTTCCAGTGTCATGCGGTATGTCTACGTGAATATCTTCTATATGCGCCGCAAACTGATATATTTGATTGATGTAGGATGTTACAGTAATCGAGAAATCATCGAGCGAAGCTGGGACAGGTATATGTAAGGTCTTGAAACGCAACGAGGTATTAGACAGCTGTCAGTCGAATGACAAGAGGAATGAACACTTTCGGGCTTTCCAGTCCTGGCTTGACGCCGCATCCAAAGGTCTCCGATTCTGCATTTCCTATACTCGTTTGGCTAAGGTTGGAACGTATCTGCAATAAGTCGTGGTTGCCTGGCTGAAAGAGATCTCTTTCCCATGCGTCAAGTCTGCCGGCACCTGGAATGAATGTGTGGCGCTTCGATGCATGTTGTCGGAGATGTTATCCCCGGCACGCATGTCACGCAGTGTACATGAGGAGCGAGGCACACTTTTCGTCCGCTCCTTGCTCTCTACGTCGACGTTCGCATCTCACCAATGGCCTTACCGTTGGATCCCAATTCTATCA
>QLPD01005713.1:0-27191 GCA_003314085.1 Hymenopellis raphanipes | reverse complement strand
TTCTCACCATCATCTCGGCTTTGGCTCACACACCGTTCTGCCCGCTCTATTACTTGGTTGACTCTGGCATTTGTTGGATTTATCTACCAGCACTTCACTGGTTGTCTCGATACTCTTCTAATTACTAGCTGGCTTCTCCCTGACTTACGACATCGCTGACTTGCAATAAAGCGCAGCCTAAACGTGGCATTCCTCCAGAAATGTTCACAAATATGAATGGTCGACTATAAATACATCTGAACTTCGAATCCTGAACTGATTTACGCCGGGTTGTACTTGTCTTGAACGACCAGCTCCGCCTCTTTCCTCGCCTTCAATGTCTCACCAGACTTGCCAAGCTGTGCGTCCTTAGAATAAGCCAAGTGATGATATTAGCACCTACTGTTCCGATTCCCCAGAAGGCTGGGATGGCTGCGAGAGTACTAAAAGCTGCCCACGCAACCCCCGTTCGATAGCCATTCGCCCATCTTATAATCAGGTATGTGAGCTCTTATGGAGTATTAGGAGGTTATCACTTACATATTGGGTTCAGTAGTTGGATAGTCCGCCATTACAACAAATGCACTGCGAGCGTAGTTTGTAAGGTCGAAAATAATGCGGAATAATGGGCAGGCGGCCATACACGATGTTACCCAAGGGGACGCTAAATGAGGTTATAACAGCATACCAGGACGCCGAGGCGGCCACTTGGTCTGGTGGTACACAACCAACAAGGTACAATAAGCCAGACATATCTAGCAAGTTTCAGTTGCGCAAATCGTGGCGCTGAGAAGAGTGTGCCTACGAATCATGGTAATGGATAAACTCCTTTTGAGCCAATTTAGTCGATAAACGGATAATATAGGTTATCTTACGCAAAACCTGGCGCCAGAAACCTTGGGGAAGAGGTGTGAGGAATGGGAACGTTCCGTTGAATGACCACTCACTGGCCATGATTCCAATATGTATCCTGAGGAGTTGCCACCGCGAAAATAATGTTGGAACACAAGACGAGAACACAACCAGCTAGCGTTGAAACTTTAGATGTGTATAGCAACAACGGTTACAGTCCTACTGATGAGCACAATCTGCGTTGATATCCTTCTCAAAGCATATGTAGAAATTGAAGGACTAATAAAACCAGCCTGAAAACATTTGTTATCCCGACGCCGAAATGTGGACAGTTCATGGAATGGACTTACGAAGACAAGAGGCAGAAATCGAAGCATGACCTGCACAGCCGAATAGCCCGCGGAATGCCAGAAAAGACCTGAAAGAATTTCCCAGATGACAAAAGGGACGAACATGAACAAACTAAGAAAGGAAACGAGAGCGTAACGACCACGCCTAAAGTTTGACATCCGGCTGTGTGACATTAGTATTGAGTGAAGGGTTGGGCCAACGAAAAATTGCCATACATCATCGGTGTACGACCATTGGTCTCCAAATAAACCTCCCAAGCATAGAAAATAGGGAAGATCACGATGCCCGCAACGAGCAGCGTGATCACGTATGGGGTTTGCCAACCTATCTGACTCTGAAAATCCGAGGTTAAGATGCTGCTTCGAATACGATTGGATATGACTTACTCCCTGGGATAGAGAAAACAAGGTCAACGTGAGAGCCACAGTAACGAGTAAGCCGCCCATGTAGTCGATACCGCCAGGTACAGGTTCCACAACGCTGGGAGGAGCGAAAGCTAAAACGCACGACCACGCCACAGCAGAGAGACACGCTAGAATGACAAAAACTATAGGGGGATGAGAGCTGCGTAATAAATACATCAAGTTATGAATCTTACTTCCTCGCCACTGAATAGCAGAGTACTTGAATATATGGCATTTAGTAAGGTAATACTCCGCGCTGAAACAAACTAACCTGTGTAGACAAACCACCGATAAGAATACCAACGGAGCTGCCCCACGCAGAGCCAGAAGCAAAGATAGCGAACGCCGTGTCCCGCGCTGTGCTGCCAGGAACAACTAAATGAATGAAGTAGTATCGAGCTTATTGAAATCAATGCCACTACAACGTACCAGGAAAGACCTGATGAAGTATTTGAAACCCAGAGGGAATCGATCCCGCGGCGCCAATCCCTTGCAGACTGCGAAAGGCAAGGAACTGTGTTGCAGATCTGCGTAGTTGCCAGCTCAGCATCAACACTTTTATAAGGACAATGGAGGCAAGTGACACACTGTGCCGCAGAGCAACCGATAACACCTATTTACAGCAGAGTAAGACGAGCCAATATCAGATTCAGACAGCCGCATACCAGCTATGAAGAGAAAAGTCGAGCAGAGGAAAACAGAGCGAGCCCCAAACTAGAGACGTGAGTGACTCGTACGCGCTGAAGAAAACAAATTGGAAACACCTGAAGACTAATCGGAATGAACAGCATGAGAAGGCATGCCGATCCCAGCGAAAACGCGCTCTAGAAAGTGACTACAGTGACGGTACCTGACCACTGAAGACTCTCGACGATACCTGAATCCAACTGGTCTCTTGTTCTGTGAAATGCAAGGATTGCGAGACGAAGCCAATAGAGACACTTAACGCGCCTGAACTAGCTTTGAACGTGACGTTAGTTATTTACTGTGAAAGAGCTCTGATGGGTAGCCTCACCTCCCTTGCAAAGGAATTGTAAACTGAGCGCGGCGACTACGAGGGACGCTCTCCGGATGGGAATAGTACTGTATGCGCCCAGGGGAAGTGCAGGGGTCCCAGAAGCATGGCTATCAGAGGGTTTAGATGCAACTCCTTCCTTGGGATTGAGGTGAGAAGAAGGGATAGATGGCGTAGCGGGCGGCTTGAATTCCGACATCGCGAGGTAAGGGAATCAACGCGCTTTGTTCAAGTCCTATTTAAGTGTCTGTATACCGTGCAGAGTTCGCATGTCGTCTGTACGCGTTAGTTTGTTGATCATGATTCTGGTCAGAGACAAATACAAGATTGAGAGGCAACTTCCGGTAGTACCCCCATCGAACGTAGACCTGTGTCTGCCGTAAGTTTCACTGAAGTTTAAGCATAGTAGCAGTACAGATAGAGCTTTCATCGATCGCCATTCAGTTTCCCCTTGAATATTAGAAGGCAGCCGCCAGGACTTGTTTCAATGCTTGAATCTGCAGTGGAATGCGCATCGGAGTTGTTGATTTAATAGGAAAAAGCTTTGTTGGAAGCGGAGACGTGGCTCTTTCATACTGGTTTGAAAGTGGTCAACGTTCCTGGTATTCATGTGCTTGCGAAGACACTAGAGGAAACAGATGTCGACAAGCTCCTGCCCGTCGAATTTGTCAAGGGAGAGGCCACCTCCCCGAGTCCAGGCCGCGACCCCCAGTCCGTACATAATTTCTGTACACGCACAAGAGCAAGTGCAACGTTAGGTCGACAAGCTTTACAGTCGTCGAGCAGCAAGCTTTAAGTCCCGGCCACAAGTCCCAGTCAATGAACGATCCCATACAGATCCCGTACAAGATCCATTGCAGGCCCGAGGTCAACGAAGTCCTCAGTTCCGTCGAGGACGGGGCAAGCTCCCCAAGTTCAGACCGCGAGTCAACGTCAAAGCCAGAGCCCACACGCAATCCATTGCAGGCCCGGGGTCGACAAACTCCCCAGATCCATCGAGGGCGCGGCGAGCTCCCCAAGTCCAAAGTCAAGTCAACTTGAAGCAGGTCCAAAGAAGACCAAGGTCATCTACGAGATCTAGTCTGCGAATTCACTAACTTCAGAATCCATCGGAAATGTTCGTATCATGTTCCAACGCCCTTTCCGAGCGAGCGATATCTGAACGTGCGCAAGCTTACTCTAGAAGTGTGTATTGACCGACCCGCTTGACCCGGACTATGACCGGACGGGTTGACTTGTTGCTTGTTCTCTCTGCTCACGACCCCAACTACTCTATCGCTGGTCTAGTCGTGTCATCATTACAACAGTCGCTTCTTCAGGATTCAAATTTGAGCTCATCTTTTGAATATTGACTGACGGTGGCGCTCTCTAAACCAAAACTCCTGCCAAGTCACATTGAAGCCCATTTCATCCACGTGTCTGTGGACGCCCAACCTTGAACGTTTGAACGTTGAAGAGTCAAGCATATTCGCTGGGCCGCGCCAAAAAGTCAATAAGGCATTCCAGAATCCACCACACCTTTACATCGAGGGTTTGAGATGCCACTTACTCCAGCAAATTAAGAACCTAAGCGCAGGAGAACCAAGCAATTTCGATTAAGTAATGTGTGAGAGGAAGGTCTCGAAGAGCCTCGTCGAAAAAGTTCAAGATGATCGGCCCGGGGTTCCGTTAGACACGTCTTTCTCATACCACCATCTACCTGTGGTTTTTACGCCTGCGGCGACCAACACGATTAGGCATTGACAAAGGAAAATGTACGACATCGCGATATCTTCTCAAATATACGAATGTAATTGTTTTCAAGTTCCATGTCATCGCCTGCAGCACGCGCCGAAGCGAGGCGCAAAGCCATTCTCAGCCGTGGCTCGGACCGCCTCGCAAAACTCACCACTTCCGGCCGCGGCGAAGATGCGCCCGCGTACAAGCACGCCGACCCGCCCCTCCCAAAGCTCTCTTCACTGAGCAACTTTGTTGGCGACGAAACACCCGTGCTTCCAACTCCACCCCAGGAATTTGCACCCCCGGATCCGTCGGTGTGGTCCGATGAGCAGCAGCAGCAGCTTATGCAGGCGCTGATGATGGGCCGGATGCCTCCGAGTGCTAGACCGAACGCCAACCCCAACGCGAAAGAGGGAACGCCTCCGCCGATGCCTTCTCTTGAGGAAAACCCATTCTTGGCTCAACTGATGGCCGCTACCGGTGGTGGAGATGGCGGCGCAGGTCTGGGTATGGGTATGAATCCTATGATGGGCATGAACGGCCCAGGCCCAGCAGCCGCTGTAGTTCCCAAACCGAAAACTCTAGTGCAGAAGCTCTTACCTGTTGTACACCTCGTGGCGATGTGGCTGCTGCTTGTGTACTTTGTGATGTTCTATGAACCGAAGCTTCACGAGGCAATGGGAGGGCTGATGGACGAGCAGAAGGACAAGGTTATGAATCGCTGGGCCGCGTTAGTGAAGGAGATTGCGCGGGTGCAAGTTGTAGTGAGTATTCTCCATTCATAACCCCGAAATCGTTTTCTTACACTTGCGATACTAGCCTTTCTTTTGGGCTTTGACAACTGTGCAAATTGTATTACACTCGACACGTTTGTTCACAGGCCTCGTACGTATCGAGCTTTCTTTTGCCTCGTGTATATCTGAAGGCTTTTTAGGATAATGAGCAGCTACCAACTCTGCTCTCAATGGCAATGCCGGTACTCCCACCGCATATTGCTTCCATAGTCGTGAATGGCTGGAAATATATCGGCTTGTTCTCTATGCTTCTCGATGATTTAGCAGGCGTCCTTGTGGGGATAGGTTTCATGGCATGGCTTGCGACCTGGTTTGCTGTATAATAGCACTTAATTGATTTTTTTGAATGCTTTCTGCTGTATTCTGGGTGTATGTAGTGAGTATAGGTTATGCTTTTGTCGCAAATAATGATGCTGCCTTGGCCGCGAGAGTCTTCTGAGTCTCTTCCGGAGGCTGATCTGTTGCTGTTGGCGCCGCTTGGGCAGCCTTTTTAGCCTTCTTGTCCTCTATTGCTGCCATAGCTCTCTTTCTACCTTCCGCTCGTTCCGCCGCTGCCTTGGCCAATGCCGCCTGTCCTTCTGGTGAATTTCGATACTCCTCCAATGTCGGTAAGGTTTCGTCTGGCGATGAGAGTATGGATCTTTCGTTTTCTTCTCCAGGAAAAACAGGTCGGCCCGCCGCGTCGGCACTGGCTTTGTGTTTCCGCCAAGCGTCAATGCCGGCGACGTCCATTAGCTCTTTGGCGATAGCAGTTGACCACTTTGCATGCATGTTAATGGCCGCAATTTTACCGTCCCCTAAGGATATGTCGTCAGACCAGTGAAGAACGAGCAAAACTACACACACACCGAAGACAACCTTTATATCGGGTCTCCATTTGTCTTCCTTGTTCTTGAGTTCCTTTTCCACCATTATCGCCACGTCGGGATTGGCATATGCTATGCGAGGTAGAAATTCCTTTGCAAAATGCCTAAGAGGTTCTGAGTTCCCAGTCAGCTAGACGCGACTTGCCAACACATACCGTGCACCGAAGTGGTCATTGCGGTAAGCATAGGAAACTCTGAGCTCCTTGACGTTTCTCAGCATCAGCCTCGGCGTCGCATTGAGATTGGCGAGGATGGCATTGAGCTTGGCGGAGGGCAGTCTCGCCGCTCTGGTCGCCATTGGACGTGAACGGAAAGAGAAAGCGTGATGTGTGGACTTGTTGATCAAACGTCTCTCTTCTTCGCGTCTACAACATGTCCAACGAGGGTCTTGAGGATGGTCTTACCACCGGCCGTTCCAGGCGAAGCACAGCTGGGAATCGGTGCGAATGCTGCTTGATTCGCATTTATCCAAAAATTAATAGATGCATAGATACAAGGCCGCTCTTGCTCAAATAACAACTGAAAACACACTTCACGATGCTGAAGACGACATCGATTTTTCTGTAGATAAATGTCTGTGTCTCTCTTCTGGCTCACTAGCAACTCGGCGCATCCTCACTCTCTGCGCCAGACGAGGAATCCATAGCTGATTCCGACTTTGAGTCTACTGATGATGAAGAAGAAGCCAGGGCAAACGAAATCGCGGCAGAGGAGGAGGTTGATGAGGAGAAACAAGCGAGAAAGGCGCGGTTGTAGGCCCATTAAGTTGACCGTGTTCTAACATTTCTTGTTCTAGTCTGCTCGCGCGCGCGTCGCAAAGTCGTTGGCCGCCTCTCGATCGCGTCCACGCGCCGCCTCTTTCGATGTAGAACCAGAACCGTCTTCGTCAACCCAGACTTCAATGAGGACGCGTCGCAAAGCTGCAGAAGCTGATGTGGCGCCTCGACAAAGTAAGAGACGAACAACGGTTATGAACACCACAGCCACCGCGCAAAGAATAAAGCAATTAGAGAAGAAGCGTGTAAATATTTCCTTCTCTTGTCTGATGTTCATCGCCACTTACATTCTTCATAGGCTGCTAAAGCTCCGCGTAAGGTTAAACATCAGAAACAGATGACCCAAGACGAGCTCATGGCCCGTGCGCTTGCCAATGAAGCAGGAAACATCACTGAACACCGCGATTATCTCAAATTGGAAGAAGAAAAGCGGAAACGAGCGCGCGTTGTCCGGAAGTCCGTCCAAGGACCTCTATTGCGATGGATATCTCGGATGGAGAAAAAGGAAGTTATCGTACAACCTCCACCGCCACAGCAACATGACCGACAGAGCACATTCCTTACGTCGATGACGGGCGGCACTTCGGGTTACTCCCCTTACTTTGCTGCATCCCAATCCATTCCCTATCCGTTTTCACTTCCGATGTCACCGCCTACGCCACCTGCACCTGTCAAGAAAGTCGTCAACGTAGAGAAGAATTACTTGGTGCATGAACTAGGACAGGACGATGGTATGCGGAAGCCGAACTGGAAGGAAACTATGACTGCTGTATTTGGGGATCACGTCAAGTGGGATGAGCTCAAAGTCTTTAGGACAAGCAAACCGCGTCCGATGTGTATGTATCTCGCCTTCCAAAACGATCTACCTTTCTCTGATGTTCTTTTGCTACAGCGCGCCTCAAGCAGACGTGCCCACTCACTGGATTACCCGCACCATACAGGGATCCAAGAACTGGCACGCCGTACGCTAATAAATGGGCCTATGATCAGTTGACGAAAGTGTTAAGGCATGAGTATGAGTGGAATCCGGCGTTGGGTTGTTATGTTTGGAGTCGGGCGTTCGAAGAGCAAGAAAGCGAAAGTGAGGGACTTCAAATGGATACCAGTTGACAGGTGAGCCATCTTAGTGCGTTCCTAGTTGTGTAACTTAAATAAGACCCACAGGGACTATGTATAAGAATCTTGAAAACATTCAAATTCGAGAAGCGGCAACGCCCAACTGGACATAGCACTCTCGTTCTACCTGCTGAATAGTCTCTTCATAGCCTTTCTCCTGATCATGCTCTGTGCTCAAGTCAGTCTTTGCGATTTTTCAATGCTTTAAATTCAGTCCCATCTCGAACCTTGCTTGGTATTTCGACCACTACTTATCGAGATTCTTTCGAATTGAAAACTTCTCTGTTCGCCATGTGCTCTACTATTGACCGCCCGAATACTCCTTCCTCTTGTTGGCCCGACTGCTGTTATTGAGTGTCGGTCCGTTCTGGTTACGGTCACGCACCTGTAGAAGTCTTTCCAGTATCAGGTCCGACTATCTAGACGCGGACGGACCGCGCGATGGCGCGTCTATTCTCGTCAGATGATTTGGCGCGGTTTCGCCGCTCTGGTTCTTTCAGCTTATTTTGCAAGGTATAAGTAGGGCACTTTCTAGTTATACGCAGGTAAACAATTCTTCCCATCATGGGTGAGTTATCTTCATTGTCGACCCTCCGAGTATTTGCTGAATACATGACCAGCGCGCATCGCGAAGCTTCTCGTAGCATTCGTCTTCTCCTGCGTTGCCTTAGTACTGGGGCAAACGGACTTCAGCAACCCCGTCATGTGGCAAGACCTGGCGGACATTGACATCTCGCGCGTCGGCGACGCGTTCTACTACTCGGCCTCTACGATGCACTTCTCTCCAGGTGCCCCCATTCTCCGATCCTACGACCTGGTCAACTGGGAATACGTCGGTCACTCGGTACCCTCTCTAGACTTTGGCGACGACGCCGCCTACAACCTCGACGGCGCGCGCGCCTACATTCGTGGTATATGGGCGTCCTTCCTCAAATATCGCCCGAGCACCTCGACGTGGATCTGGGGAGGGTGCATCGACTTTTCCAAAACCTACATATACACCGCGCCTGCGCCGGAGGGGCCCTGGGTGCAAGCCTCCGTGATCGACAACTGCTACTACGACGCTGGTCTGCTCGTCGACGACGATGACACGCTGTACGTTTCCTCTGGGAGCACCAACATCAGCATCAGCCAGCTCTCTGCCGACGGCCTGAGCCAGGTCAGCACGCAGATCGTGTACAACTCGACAGAGGGCTACATCGAGGGCTCGCGTCCGTACAAGGTCAACGGGAACTACTACATCCTCGTCACCCACCCCGCTACTGCTGAGCTGGTGCTCAAGTCCACGAGTGGGAGCATCCTGGGGCCGTACGAGATTCGCGCGCTCGTGTCGGGCGTCGATGGGCCGGTCACATTCGGGGGCAACCCTCACCAGGGCGGCATCGTTGACACGCCCAACGGCGACTGGTACTACATGGCCTTTGTCGACGCCTATCCGGGCGGTCGTATCCCTGTCCTGGCGCCCGTCGTATGGGATGAAGACGGATGGCCATCTGTCACCCTCGTCGATGGAGCGTGGAACGCGTCCTATGCGTATCCCCTCAGTGAACAGCCGGCCAAGTCCCCGACCGGCACTGACACGTTCTCTGGAACGTCTCTCGCCGCTGAGTGGGAATGGAACCACAACCCTGACAACTCCAAGTGGTCGTTGAACAGCGGCCTCGTCCTACAGACGACGACGGTGACTGATGACTTTTATGCGGCGCGGAATACGCTGACGCACCGTACGCTGGGGCCGTCGTCCGTTGGCACCATTCAGCTCGACTATTCGACCATGATTGACGGCGATCACGCTGGCCTCGCTATAATGCGCCACCAGTCAGCATCTATCGGTGTCAAGAATGTTGGCGGCAGTTTCTCGGTAGTCGCGGTCAACAACATGACCCTCAATAGCGACTGGACGACTGCCTCGACTGGCACTGAGGTGGACAGCGCGGACATCTCTGGCGGACAGATCTGGCTTCGCGTTGCAGCCAACATTGCCCCAGATTCAGATCACATGGCGTCGTTCTCATACAGTATGGATGGTGAGACGTTTACATCGTTTGGCGAGAGCTTTCTGATGGATGCGGATTGGCGGTTCTTCATGGGATATCGGTATGGGATTTTCAACTTTGCAACCGCTGCGCTAGGAGGTGCGGTGACGGTCAAAGCATTCAATCTAGCACAGTAGTGATTGTTTAACACCAAGTCAATTTAGTATACCCTTATTCCAAAAATGTCACTGAACTGCTTTGTCGACTTGCTGACGTCCGATGATGCTCATATCAGACGATAAGGGAGGAGTGTGGAGTATGGTGAGGTCAACCATTGCCAACTAAGGTCATGCGACATTCTGGTCAGTGAATCGAGGCTGAGGCTAGGACTGTCGTCGGATACCCAGCGATGTCGATGAGTAGTAGTTGCATTCATTCGTCACCACTTCAGTCCTGTATGGGAGTTGAATGTGCGTGATTAGATTGTAAATGTAAAGGAATTGAAATTGCGGTATCGTTCTACGAAAGATAGCAACAATAGCGCCAAGACTCAGCCCGCACCACGTTCTCGTTGACGCTGTGCACGGGACAACTGTAACAGATGGTCAGCCAACTATAGGAAGGTGTGAGAGCGAAACTTACTCTTCTTCTCTTCTTACGCCTGTCGTTATAAAATTGTCAGTGGAAGAACAATGAAGCAGGGAAAATACATACTTGTGCTTCTTCATCTTCTTCTTCTTTTTCCTCCTGACACTGTCCATAATGACGTTGGTCCAGTCCTGCTTGAACTGCTCCTGTAGGCCTATTCTGTCTGGTTGCTGGTTGACGTCAAGACCGAGTCGCCGGAGAGTGGCCTCCCAAGCAGCGGTACTGCCAGTGCGGGACATGGTGAGAGCACGATTGAGTTGGCGTGCAGTCTCAGCGTCCGCATCAATTGCGTCCATAGACTCTGCGGGAGCACTAGTCCACTGTGGCTCGCTCGGGGTGTGGGTTGACTCTCTCCCAAGTAGTGGCACACCCGGTGGCGCACTGCGGAGAATGGCAGCTGGGTCCGACAGCATGAGAAGTGGGCGATGGAGGGAGAAAAACTGATGCAATTTGAACTCTCGGGGGTCGATCATCGGGTGATGATGAGGAAAAGGATGGGAGGCGACGTCATTCGCTGGACCTGTAGTTGACGGTGATGAGTGCTTGTCACTAGAAGACGATGACGACGACGACGCGGTCCGGGAAATGGATTGGTCCTCCGTGGCCGACGACGCGATGGAGAGCGAAGAACTGCTACCTGTTGCTGTCCGACCCTCCGCCATCTGCGCGCCTTTCTCTGTATTCTCGCTCGTAGAATTGTTGGAGGCCGCATCGCCCTCTCTGTTGGTCGTCTTTGTTGGATTACTGGTTACGACGGTTTTCGCCGATTTCGCAGAGTTAAAATATCGTCCACCGCCTGGCTTGGACGAGAAAAATGAGGAGTAGCCCCTGCGCGCAGCTGGCAGGGGCTGCAGAAAGCGTATAATGGACGACATGGCTGGCGCACCGCCCGCCACCAAATGATAACGCTGAAAGAGAAGAGGCACCGCCCAAGATGGAAGGTAAACTCTTCAAGGCTCTTGCCAAGCAGCGACAAATCTTTAGCACAGCCACATGCGTGATCGCGCTGTCTACCAAAGGCCAACGCGTCCTTCCTTTCACACCACCATTATCTTCCAAGTCGAATGGCGCAGTTGAACGAGTCCGACTATGCATCGCGCACAAAAGAGCTTCTGGGGCTCGTCAACCAACTGCACGCTCTAGGGTCAGCATCTCAAACAATTATTTTAGTGGCGTTTATATCTGTGGCACATTCAGGGCTCAAGGCGACATCGACTTACCTCGCATAACTGTCATAGGAAATCAGAGCGCCGGTAGGCATTTCACTTCTTCTCTCCAAGGACCTGCTTTAAAAAAAGCTGAATAGGCAAGTCGAGCGTGGTAGAAGCGATATCCGGTGCAAGTAACACTACACTTGAGGCTTCGTCCACTTACCTTTCATCAGATCAACGTACCCAGAGATGCAGGAACGTGTACGCGTTGTCCTATGGAATGCCGCCTTTCTTCATCATTAGGTCCATGGCAGTGTCGAATATCAATTCGGCGAGAGTATGACAAACATAAACGACTCGACGACATACGCGAAATTCCCTTTGGCGACATCATTACGGACAAGTCCGAGGTCGAAATTGCTTTGAGGAGGGCTCAACTCGCTGTTCTCAATCCTAGCATCCCAATTCCCAAGATTTTAAATTCATCCATCGAGGAACTGAACGATTGGTCAACTCAGTCGGCGCAACAGGTACCTTTTTCGCGAAATGTGGTATGTGTCGACCTCGAGGGACCAGACCTGACAGATTTGTCCTTCATTGACCTGCCTGGTACGCGCCGTCTAGGAGCCACACATTATCCTCTCACCTTGTTGCTTCAGGTTTAATCGCCAACGCCGACAACGAAATTGTTCAACTTGTGGAGGATATGGTCGTATCGCACATCAGGGGAAACTGTCTCATCCTAGTGGCTTTACCAATGACAGGTATGTATACCATAACAAATCATGGGCAACTAATACTGATATTGCATGTTCATTCAGATGACATCGAGAACCAGAAAGCACTGAAGCTGGCCAAGACCGCAGATCCTCGCGGCCAGCGCACTATTGGTAATTGTTTTCGTTCCCATGTTGAACCGACGGTTTAAGAGTAACATAGGCGTCCTAACCAAGCCAGACATGTTGTCTGCGGGGTCGACGAAGGCGCTTGATTTGTGGCTCAATGTTATCGAAGGCCGTAGGCATGCTTTAACTCACGGCTATTACTGTACTCGCCAGCCAGACGATCGAGACAGAAGCAACAAGATCAGCGCAGCGGGCGCCAGAGAGGCCGAGAAACGATTCTTCAGTAATACTGCTCCTTGGTCAAAGTCGTCGCGCAAAGAACGATTTGGGACCGAAAATCTGATTAGCTCGCTCAGTCATCTTCTAGTAAGCGTAATAGACGCTACGTGAGTTCTTCTACATTACCATTACTCGTGGCTCACCTGTCATTAGCCTCCCAAAGATCTGCAACGACGCGCAAAAAGCATTAGCGGATTGCCGACGGGACCTGGCTAGCCTACCGCCCGCCGTGCACGATGAACCTGCAACACATCTTCTCAAACTAATAACAGAATTCGCCAGTGAAGTGAAGGGTGTCATAAGAGGCCGTTCAGATGCCAGTACGCTCATACAAGAGAATCGTGCTGCGTTCCGTGCTTTGAAGATGGCGATTCGATCCTGTGCGCCAAACTTTGTGCCGGTGCTTAGGACGGAGGTTCAGCCTGCCTCTGTCCTGTCCTTGGATGATGAAGACGAAGATATGAGATTGGTTCCTGAAAAGCCTGGCTCCCCATTCACCCTTACGGACATGCGCGAGCATATCGAGAGGTACGCAAAGCGGTCGATCTTTCAATGTGTCCTAACTGTTGACGTAGATCTATCACCCGTGAACTGCCCAACAATGTCCCGTTCGCGGCCAAAGTCGCACTTATAGTCAAGTTTCAAGAGAGCTGGCCAGACGCTACTGCTGCATGCTTCACTCGTGTTGAAACGAATTTAGCCCGCCATCTTTTCAAGTATACCGAGGAAAACTTTTCCCGATATGCCGTCCTTCACGGACACATGAAGTAGGCGGCAACCCTCCTCTAACCTAATCATCGTTCTCATACCTCCTGTAGGACGTTCCTGACGGAGCTCTTCGCTCGCTGCAAGGCAGTTTGCCAACATAATCTAGACGACATTTTGGACACTGAGAGAACGCCGTTCACTCAGAATAGTCATTACTTGGAAACTTCGACTGAAAAGTGGCTAGCGAAATACAAAGACATTCGAGCTGGGAAAAAGGACCTTCCAGACGAACCCCGTATTAAACGCCAGCGAGTCAAGACACCTCCCACAATGCCTCATCAAGCTCACCAGAATGGCATACGTGAGCGGCATTTCAGTCTGATTGTTAGGTATTAACAGGCTATTACAGATGGTGCGGGATCTCAGCAGTCTCCATTCATCATTGATTCACCAGCCACAGGCGGGAACCCATTGCCTGCCGTCTTCGGGCAAGCCTTCGGCCAACCCTCAGCGCCTGGGACGCCGTTTACTTTTGCAGCCCCAAAATTTGCTTTTGCTCCCCAGCAGCAAGCGTCCAGTAGCTCGTCGCAACCCAGTTTTACGCCACCGGCACAACAGCCTGCACAGCCGCAACTGACGACCGCCGTGGAAAAGCCAGACCCAGAGACGATGAACGAGGCACTGGCTTTGCTGGCCAAGCTCGGGTACCGTGTAACCGAGGAAGACCTGGGAAAACTCAATCCCCCAGACGAGTACGAAGTGGAATTGAAGGTCATGGCGGACGTGCGCGGGTATTTCCAGGTGGCATACAAGGTTTGCTTTGTTCTCATAAAAAGTGATGTGCGAACTAATCTGGGTCGTACAGCGAGTCATCGACATGATTCCGCAATTGATTGACCAGTTCTTGAGGAAGTTTGCTGAAGAGCTGCAGTCGTTCTTGATTGAGAAATTTGGTCTTGGAACTGCGACTGCGAGTGAGAAATGTGCTCGGTATCTTGCTGAGGATGGGGTTATTGTTGCTCAACGAGAGGAGCTGCTGGGGAAGGAGCGGAGGCTTAACAGCGTCCAGAAAGAGTTGTTTAGCTTCGGCATTCCTGAAGAGTAATGTTAGCACCTAGATAGAATGTATGCTACCATGATATTGATCATCTGTTCTGCAGCAATAAGACCGTGTAGAGGAATAAGATTTCAAGTTGAAACGGCCAACACGTCGTTAACTTCCCAAGTGCGGGTAACTTAACCAGCAAAGAACCAAAACTTCCCAGGCGAACACAACAAAGATAGCAATAAAGTATACTCATACAACATATCATTTCACCAGAGCCAGTATCCGTCTATAGTCCTCTGTTACACTCTTGAATGTCTCCTCGAGCTTTTCCAGGCGCTCCTCGGATTCGAGTTGAGCTAGCATTTCCTGCCAAAACAGTCAGCACCCGACAGAAAGCGTAAAGGTAACCTACAAAGTTGAATCGATACAGCCGCTCCTTGACTTGCAGTCGATACGCCTTCTGCGTTTTTGGATCCGAGTCAAGTCTCGAGAGGATCACCATCTCAATCAGGCGTTGGAATTGCCGCTTTCAAGCTCATATCAGTATCATAGTTGGGGCATACCAGCGGTCTACTCACTGTGGCAATCTTCAACTCCAAGCGCCACCGTTCGGCCCAATGCTTGTCAACCGGAGGCCCAAGTTTTCCCTTCCCCACGGTAGATCCACCTCGACCGCTTTTACCGGCCTTGCCGACACCTCCGACTCGTCCTCCCCCACTGCTCTCGCTCGTGCCAAACCCCTCCGCCATGAACTTTTCATGATGAAATAACATGATCAAGTCGTTCTTGTCCCGAAGGTCCTCGAATGCTTCAGCGGGATCCTCAACTGACAGTTCAGCGATTTCTGGTTTGGCTAGTATATATTGGTATATGGCGGAGTAGAGTGCGGCTGTGAGGCAAAGTTAGCGCGAAACAGGCATCTATGGGTGGTGATCAAAGCTTACAGCCGTGGCCGCCGCGTTGGAATGGTGGCAGGATCACGAATTGACTATAGCATAATCATGAGAGCGGTCTTCAGGCGTTCGTAGAGTGGACGCACCTGAGTCGTAGTCGCGTCCTATCTGGGAAGTAGTAGAAATTGTATAAAGACGAGTATCCCATAAAATGATACGTCCAGGCGTCCCCATCACCTTTCCGCTTCTCGTATCTACATAACATTAGATCAATAACGCCGGTGGTGAATGTGAAGGAGATATGCGCACAGTACGAAGAATTCCCACTGGTCGTCCTCGTCATTGATGAACGATCCAGCCTCAATATAGAATAGAATAAATAGCTGCATTCTTTGATGATACGCCCGAAATCCGGGAGTTGCCCATGTTGCCTGTGCCCGCCTTGAGATCGAGTAATCCAACTGAGGGGCCGAGCACGTACATGGTACACCTCATAATATGACTGCTCTCCCACACTTGTCCGCGAATATGAATGCACGAGGTCCCCCAGCGGCTTGAACGTCCGTGCCTCCTCCTCCGCTCTCGCCGTAAATGTCTGCGCGTCAGACAGGTACTCTGCAATCGCGTCAACAAAACGCGTAAGATGAAGAAAAAGTCGACGCGCCTTCGGGTAGATACTCCGCCAACGTCCCCGCCACGTCATCCACGGTCGATTCTGACGCTAACTGTTTGCTCCATGTTATTGACAGGAACAGAGTGAGGGAGCCACACGCGAAGCGCATCTGTATCGTCGCATAAATTACTCGACAAGGAACGGGCTCGGAACGCGTACATCAATGGAAAGGTCCTTGTAGCCATATATTTTCTCGTCTTCTCCGAATATCTGGCGGAAAGTGAGTAAGTTCGACACGCTTCAGCAAAAAGCCACTCACCGGATATGTGAATGTTGGATGAAATTGTACTGCTTCTCCGGAACTTCCCACTACATCAGAAGTGAATTAAAATAATAACTTGGAGAAGATTCAAATCTTACGCACCAAGAGACAATTTCGTAGCTTCATTTGAATCTGCAGCCCATTCGGCCATGATGAATTAATGCTGGAGGTCGCGGTCAATGAGTTATCAAGGTATCGCAAGGGAAAGTGTGATTTGAATGCTGTAGGGGCTCAATCTTGTTGACCGATTACTTGTATGGTGGTGGTGTCGACGAAAGCTTCAATTGCTCAAACTGGCGGAACCAGCACGGCCGGACATTGCCGGAAAACCAGAAATACCGAGCTTCAAGTGAAATATTTATGCCATTCGAAATGTACATGAAAAACTTTCAAGATATGAGTACAACCCAGTGAATGTGTACGATGGCAGGACATATAATATCAGAATGCAAAGAAACAACTAAAAGTCCCAGGACCAGGAAAGACATCAAGCCTCAGACAGAGCGCATTTGCTTTTGCTTTTCCTGCTCCAACCGCTGCAGACAACACATGAGCAAAATGATGAGCTGCGGTACAAAGGGAATGCCTACATGGTAGAGTAACTGGATCGCCATCTGTATGTTCGATGGTTGACCCGTTATTACCACCAACCGCTCACCCTCAGCTGGATGAGGTGCACCGCTGTTCACACCGGCACCTACAGCGCCTGGCTCCATGATCTTGATTTGACTCGCGCTCATGTGCCTAATCTCGTTGATTTTGCTTCCACCTTTGCCGATAATGCAGCCAACAAGATCATTCGGGATGTAAATCTCTTGCGTCTGCATCTGTTGAGGAGGGTTATGATGCTGAGGAGGATATGTGGGCGCTTGCGAGTAGCCAGGGACATAGGATGAACCGCTATACGTAGCGGGCCGGCGCGAATTACTCGTCGGTCGATAAGACGAGTTCGTTGAGGAGGGCATGCGCTCCTGCGCTTCGATTAGAATGTTGCCTATGTAGTACGTGGCAATGTGTATGGCGTCTGCTACTCCAGCAACGCTTAATACACGCTGACGAACAAAGTAAGCGCTTAGTTGGAAATACAAAAATAAAGCAAACCTCTGTTGACCCCGGAAGCATGCCTTCGCTTGCATTGAGACGAGCACCACTAGCATCTTGTATCTCCTTTATCTTCGAGCCTTGTTTGCCAATTACGGAGCCCATGCGAGAGTTGGGGATCATGAATTTGATAGTGACGGCGCGACTTCCAGGTACAGATGGCTGGTCGAACGGCTCGTCATTGATCCTTCGCACAATCAGTCCAAAGGCCTATAGATATGTTAGAGAACGATGATAAACAAATGATAAGGTAGATACCTTGGATACAGCGTCCAGAGGACCGCTCACATTGAGAATCCGCTCCGGATTGCCCGGTATGCTTTCCGAGACCACAACTCTGGCGCCACTTTTGTCTCTGATTTCATTCACATGAGAACCGCCTTTTCCAATAATAATGGATGCATCCTGGGTGACTATCAGGCAGCGCATATGTATGCTTGCAGAAGGCGGGGCTGATCCTGAGGAAGACGCCGCATCGCCTGAAGGGGAGAGTTTACGGTCGAGGTCGTCGCCGCCATCGTGAGACTTTACTGAGCCTGCACGGTCATCAGCGAGTGGAAGGTCGTGCAGAGATATCATACCTGAGCGTGGTCCATCGCCATCATCGTTGGAGAGTGCTGCGCCTGTGTTTGGGCGTTTATGGTGTTTCTGCTGTTCCGAGTCGGACGGAGAACGGGAGCGTTTGCGAGTCGAGTCGGCTTCTGGCATGGCCAATGAAGAAAGTAAAGCAAGTTGGGTCAGTCTACCGTATTGTTTGGAGGGAGTTCGGGAAGGAGTCTAGTGGGCGGAGTAGGGCGGATGGTAAGGGGAGTGCGGAGATGGTGGACGAATGTCGGTAGCAAAATACAACATACCTCGTTCTTGGTCTTTGCAACCAGCGAGATGGTGGTGGTACAGCAGCAAGCGAGCGCGCTAGTCCTCGACGTTGGCGCCAAACAAACAACTCCGGCAATCCAATGCCGAACGATATTCAAGTCCAGGCCTCACTCTACTTTGAACTACTACCGCATTCCAAGTCTATAATATTTGTCTCATAGCTTTCCCGCTCTCCCGCCGAATGTCTAGCTTTTGAATATCCTACTCAGACTGTGATATGTTCATCTTCGCCATTCTGCTCCGCCTCTTTCCTGGCCTTCAAGGTCTCTCCAGATTTTCCAATCTACAGAGAACTTACACCAAGTTCAACGGAAAAGTTCTAGCACACTTACGATCCCGATCCCCCAGAACGCAGGAATAGCCGCAACGCCAGCAAAGGCAGACCAAGCAGCACCAGTCCAATACCCATTTGTGTATCTGCTCAAGTACTTAATGAGAACACGCTTTGAGCATCTGAAAAAAAACACTGACACGTTCGGCTTGGTGATTGGGTAGTCTTCAATAACAGCAAATACACTAAGCATGCGGGGTGAGTTCGAGTCCAAATGGATTGTAAGTATAGACATACACGATGATGCCCAAGCTACTAGCATACGCCGTCACTACAGCAAACCATGCTCCCGAGGCGGAAGCTTGATTTGGTGGCACACAGCTGACTAGATATAACATGCTAGAAACATCTGTGGAGGCTTAATTCGAGAAGACTAGTCACAGATGAGAAATACTCACAGACCCAGCAAGCACCGACCATGCTTTAAAGACATAAGTTGATGGCGGGATAAATGGACTTCATCTTACCCGATGGTGGGTCCCAGAAACCTGGAAAGTAAGGTATTGAGAAAGACATTCATGTTGCTGATGCTCACTGTGCGCCGTCCCAATACGTGTCCTCGGTACCTGCAAGTGCAAATATGACGTTGGCTCCTAGGATCATAACACAGCCAGCTAGTTGTAGACCATTCAATAAGCTAAATGTGCGAGACCGCCAAGGACCACTGACCAATGAAAACGATTTGGGTTGATATCTTGCGCAAAGCGTAGGCGGCGAGAGGGCCTCCGATTAAGCCAAACTAAAAACAAACCATACGAATGAGCTCCTGTGGTTGCCGAACAGGATGTACACTTGCAATAGATTGGGGTAAGAACCGGAGCATAACCTGGAGAGCTGAATAGTGCATGGCCCTTTGCCAGAAAAGCCCTGTAAGATTATCCCAGGCAATGAAAGAGCCAAAACCGATTAAGCTGAGAATAGACACGACGGCATAACGTCCACGCTTGAAGTTGGACATGCAACTGTGTGGCGTTAACCTCGGTGACACTGGTGTGACGGATTAAACGCACATCATGGGCGTATGGCCCTTGTTCTCCAAGTACATCTCCCACCCCGCGAAGATAGGAAAGAAGACTAGACCCACAACTAGCAGCGCGATCACATATGGAGTACGCCACCCCACATTGCTCTGGAACAGGAACGTCGGAAATTCAGGACGTAACGTAGATAGGTAGATCACTAACACCTTGTGAGATGCAAAAGAGGGTTAATGTAAGAGCCACGGAGACGAGACAACCGCCAAGGTAATCGATGCCGCCTGGGACAGGTCTGGTGATACTCGGAGGTGCAGTAAACAGGACACACAAAGCCGATGTAGCAGATAGGCAAGCCAAAACGACGTAGACTGTAGACATCGATAAGAGTTGAATCGATACGACTTGCAAGGAACCTACTTCCGCGCCATTGGATAGCGGAATACTATATTTGAAGTCTTTTCAGCCACACACAGACACTCGAGCAACAACTCACCTCCGTTGGCAAACCACCGAAGATGGTCCCAAGAGCTGAACCTAACGGAGATCCAGTCGTAAAAACAGCGAATGCCATGTCACGCGCTGTACTTCCATGTACAACTGAATACAAGTGCGGTCAAATCACACCGCCGGTAAACAGAATGCACACAACGACCTACCTGGAAAGACCTGATGAATAATCTGGAGAGCAGATGGTACCGTTCCTGAGGCGCCGATACCTTGGAGACTCCGGAAGGCAAGAAATTGGATTGCGGTTCTGCTAGCTGATATGGACATTGTTTGGAATTGGATTCGCGACTCACTGTGAAGCAGAGCAGCCAATGGCACCTATCGACCTACGAGTCCAGGAGTCCCGGAGAACACTGAGAGGAAATCACCAACCAGCAATGAACATCAAGCAAGAACAGAGAAAGACAGAGCGAGCCCCGAACTAGAATTCCTTATGGAGCGCTTTTAGATGCAGTGAGAGACTTGTCTATGTACCTTGTCACTGAGAGGAAGGAACAACATAAGAAGACATCCAGAGCCCAGCGCATATGCTGACTGTAATGAGAGATAGTCTGCCAAAGGTTCAAACCAGTATAAGTCCGAGTACCTGTATCCAGCTTGTTTCTTGCGTCGTAAAATTCAGCGACTGAGCAATAAAGCCAACGGCGACATTCATTGACTGAACACTAGCTGACGCTAGGCGTCAGTTTGCGGCGCCTCCAGATCCACGCACGAATGATGACTTACAACTCTTACAGATGAACTGCAAAGTGAGTCCAATCATCATTACGAATGTTTTCCACAGAGGAACTGTGCTGTATCCGCCTCCGGGCAGCGCCGGAAAGGCAACGGCACTGTTAGAGTGTGAGGTGTCGCCATCTTTTTCCTTGAGTAGACTTGAATTCGTTGGCGAAGATAGGGCGGCTTTGGGTGCTGGCATGACGGTTGGAACACGAGATCATCTCCCAACTCGAATCGGTTTGGTTTATAAGAAGCTACACCTCCATTGAGCAGTCGACTTGGATAATGCCCTTTATCCGCAAATGAGCTGGGAATGACCACGAGTCGGAAGAAGAGAAATAAGTATTGGTGATGTGTCACACTGCGTACCTTGCCAGAGGTATGAAATCCTCAGAATTTAGTATGGCGGTGTCGAGCGACGGTCATGTAGTAGATGATTTTATGAATTGCTGGAATTTGTGGTTGTCCACTGGAAAAGAATCGGCTTCGGCAACTTCCGGTTCAGAGTCGGCGATAACGCACATGCGACGTTCATGCTCTCGTCCTTCCCAATACGACCATTTCATCCCATGCGCCAGATTCGCTATCGATGCGCTGCCGAATAAATATTCCATCTCAGTCTAGATTGACAAGCGCGTGTCTCATTATCGTTACTGCCAACGTTCATCTGAATCATCAGCATGCAAGATGCTCACGTTCTCATAGCTGGGTAAGTCTTTCCGTACAGTAGAAGAGAATCTGCCCTAACACTGGAAATTAGCGGTGGCCTGATTGGTCTCACGTTAGCTCATGCCATGAAGAAACACGGAATCAAAGCGACTGTCTTCGAAGTTCGTCATCCTTCTTGAGTTCGAGTGCTCCCGCCGTAAACATTGTCATTTCGACCAGCGGGATCCTTCTATTAATGGTCCTCGAGGTCAAGGATGGGCAGTATCGGTATATTCAATCTACTTCCAAAAGCCGGACCTCAATCATCTCGTGTGCAGCTACGGTTTGCCTTGCCCCTCCTTCAACATTACTTAGACCCGGAACTTGCTAAGCGTATTGAAACTGAGGTAAGCATCTGTTACCAAGCATTCTATAGGGCTGGATGGAAAGCTGCAGTGTGCCGTTGATCCAAGCATCATTCATCGTACTGAGTCGAAGTTTGACACCATCGACGGACGCGACCTTTCAGTCAAGTTCACCCGGCATACGAAGGGCCCTCATATTCGCACAAATCGACCGAAGCTTCGTGCGCTTCTCGCGAATGGCCTTGATATTCGATGGGGAAAGCGATTCCGCTCGTACGAAATTACACCGACAGGAATCGTTGCAAAGTTTGACGATGGAACGGTCGCAGAAGGAACGCTACTCGTAAGTTGTGAGGGTGCTGTTAGTGAAGGTATGTTCCCATCTTGAATCCTCAACCTTAGAGACCTACTTCTTCTCAGTCCGTTCCCAGCTCCTCGGGAAAGCTGGAGATCTTCACTATCTGCCTCTTTCTGCGACAGCCCTGGTCCAAACACTTGACCGTTCGGAAGTAGACCGCCTTCGCAAAATAGACCCTCTCATGTTCCAGAGTATCAATCCTGACACTAACGTCTTCTTCTGGTGTTCTCTGCAAGGCTATGTTCCAGAGACTGACAGTTACGACGTACTAGCATATCTGTCTTACCCCACGTCTGAGGCTTCCCCAGGCCCATCTCCGACTGCTACAGACACCGAGCTGTTGGAAGGTAAGAGGCCAGCAGCAAATGACTGGCATCTCCCTCAGAGCTTACTACAGATATGAAGAATCGAATGGAAGGCTTTCATCCCATGTTGAAGAATATCGTAGATAGAACCAAGCCAGGATCGCCCATTATACGTATTAGACTTCGCGATTGGATTCCCGTTCCATATCAGAGCCAAGGGCGAGTCTGCCTGGTTAGTGCGGCGCGCTCCCTTGGTCTTTCAGGAATTAACAGCGTAACAGGCAGGTGACGCAGCTGGCTGCATGACAATGTGTACGTTGTTTTCTATGCGCCTCTCCCCTTAGCTCACCCCAAGAGGAAGACCGCGGAGAAGGCGTAAATGTATGCTACGACACTTGGCTACCATTCAAGATTTCGCTCACCGAAGTTCTTTAGCATGGCATACTCGACGCCGTACTTCTTGCAGAGTCCATCAGAGCCATCTATCACGAGGGTGCTGATGCTGAAGCTCTGGTTCGTAGTCCTTTTCATTCTTTTTCTCCGCAGATACTACGACCTCGTTATAGTTGAATGCTCATTCACAAGAGGTGGCCGAGCGACGCGCATTTTCCACGCCCCTCAGCCGACAGGCATGCCTTGACGCACATACATTAGACTTCACCTGTACGGTTTACTTTTTTGCATCCACGCGTCGGTCACTGAACTGATCATTTTTCAGCCGATTCTCCTCTGGTCAATACGAATTATCCTCTACCGCCGTCGCTCGCTAAGATCACCGCAATTCACGCTGCGCGAGGAGTCCCTGCGGCTTGAGGTGTTGTCGCACAGTTCCTAACACTCCTCTATATCAAGTAAATACCGTTCAAACATCAATGGAGACGTGGAATCTGCAATACATCTGTGCCACGAGTTACGCCGTTGTCTACTCCGCTTCCTCGTCCTGTTCCGCCTTTTGTCTGACCTTGAAGGACTCCCCCGACTTCCCAAGCTTTCGAGAGTGAGACTGGAGCCATTCACAAATGAAGAATATGGAGTCTTACAGTCCCAATGTCCCAGAAAGCAGGGACAGCCGCTAGAGCTGCAAAGGCTGCCCAGGCGGCGCCAGCCCAGTATCCGTTCGTCCACCTAATACCAAGGTCAGGAAATCTTGGTAAGAGGAGTGAGGACGGCCACAAACACGTTTGGCTCAGAGGTTGGATGATCTTCAATCACGGCGAATGATCTACGAACGCGACTTGAGAATGGCATTTCGCGACACCGGTGAATGGGAAGACTTACACGATGATGCTCAGGCTACTCGCATACGAAATTAGGACAGCATACCACGATCCAGACGCAGCTGCCTGCTCCGGTGGCACACAACTGATGAGGTATAGTACGCCCGAAGTGTCTGATTAGAGAACGTTTCATTGGATGTGGCGATGTTTGAGAGATGCACTTACAGACCCAGCAGGCACCAATAGTCCTTTGGAATTCGTTAGAATAGAACATGGGAAGCATGAGAACAGAGCGGTTTACGCAAACGTTGGTCCTAAGAATCTGCAAGAATGAGAATGAACAAATGTGCGGTGCTGTGGGATGAAAAGACCAACTGGGCACGATTCCAAAACGTGTCCTTGGGGGTGGCCACCGCAAATATGATGTTGGGAAGCAAGAGCAGAATACAACCAACTAAGGTGAGATATCATTAGCACATGTACTGTAGACCATCGTGACAATGACCCTACCGATGAAAACGATCTGAGTGGATAGCTTGCGAAGAGCGAATATGGCCAAGGGACCTCCGAGCAGGCCAAACTGCGAACGCGCAGGTCAGTGTTTGATTGTTTGAGATATTGTTAAGACTTGCAATCGACTGGGGCATGAACCGGAGCATAACTTGGATGGCAGAGTAGCCCATCGTTCTCTGCCAGAAAAGACCCGCGAGGTAGTCCCATATGATGAAGGAGCCAAACGCAAGTAGACTAAGCAGAGAGATGAGAGTGTAACGTCCTCGCCTGAAATTTGACATGCAACTATACAATATCAGTGCGCATCATGGTGAAAATAACACGAAGTGAGATACATCATGGGCGTGGATCCTTTATTCTCCCGATATATCTCCCAAGCAGCGAAGACAGGGAAAAAGATGAAGCCCACGACAAGTAGAACGATCACATAGGGGGTTTTCCAGCCTATATTGCTCTGAAGTTCTCATGTCAGTCATTTTCATGATGGGATTGAATGGGTCACCTACTCCTTGCGAGATCGAGAACAAGGTCAAGGTCAGAGCGACAGAAATAAGGCCGCCACCCAAGTAGTCGATCCCACCAGTAACGCGTTTCGTGACGCTGGGAGGGGCAGAGATCAGGACGCAGAAGGAAGACGCAGCGGATAAACAGGCAAGGACGACGTAGACTATACAGACTCGTCAGAGATGAGCAATTTGGTATCGCAAGAAACTCACTACCGCGCCATCGAATGGCAGAGTACTGGGATGCAACATTGTTCAGTCAGCGATGTACAAAAGTCCAATGCCAAAAATAGAACACCTGCGCGGGCAAACCACCGAAGATGGTTCCTAGTACAGATCCCAACGCCAATCCCATGCTGAATATGGCAAATGCCAGGTCACGCGCAGTACTCCCTGGAACGACTGATGGTGGAGGCAGTATTCACGTTAAATCGAGAGATTACCACCTCAAGAGAGAGAACTAACTTGGGAAGACCTGGTGGACCATTTGGAATCCCGCCGGGACGGTCCCAGACGCCCCAAGGCCTTGCAGGCTCCGGAAAGCCAGAAATTGAGCGGGGGTACTGCAATATGAGCTTCGTTTAGGGCTATTTCAATAATAGAAGCGAAATCGCTTACCGGGCAGCAGAACACCCGGTAGAACCTGTCAAACTTTCAATAATGCCGGTTCCCAGATGAACGCCACTTACCACCCATGAAGAGAAGACAGGAGCAGAGAAAAACCGAGCGCGCTCCGAACTGGGCAAACGCATTCAGTAGACGTATAGGTCACTGCGAGAGGCACATACCCGAGTGCTGAGCGGAATGAACAACATAAGGAGACATGCAGAAGCGAGAGAGTATGATGACTATCAGTAAAAGAGTTCATCAGTTGACCGCGATTGCATCTTCGCTTATTACCTGAATCCAACTAGTCTCTTGTGTTGTGAAATCCAAGGATTGTGAAATGAAGCCCACAGCGACGTTCATGGACTGGACAGCGGCTGGAATAAGGTATCAGCTTGTGGCGTAACTTGTCACCAAAAGTCAACACACAGGTTTTGCAAACGAGCTGCATAGTGAGTCCCGTCATCATAACGAAGGTTCTCCACAAAGGAATGGTACTGTATCCGCCTCCAGGGAGTGTGCGACGAGTAAACGATGTCGAGGCAGCGTCGTCCTTTTCAGCTAAGGAAGTCGCAGATGTAGAGCTGTCTTCTGATTGGGACATGACAAAAACGAAGAGGGATCTGCAGATTCAAGTAACGAACTGCCATCGTTGTTTTATATGGGACGCTATATCTCAATCTCCGTGCAGGAACGGCACGTGCGTGCTGGTTCTGGTTCAGGTCACTAGAGTTGTGACGGTCCCCACGCATATTTGGCAACATCACGACGAGTCTAGGCGCTAAAAAGATGCAGGTCAAACCATGAAAGCAAGCATAAACAACTCACCTCATTATAACGCTTTATATTTAAATACACTGGCAGCACGACTTAGCACTGACTTGATTCTCCAATCGAGTCGCCGTCTGAGCCGACCAAGGAGGCAACGAAAAAACGGCGGAAACGACCTGCCGCGCCGCCTGTCCCGACGCCGCCCGCCCCATCCCTGGCTATCCACCTCAATACCTAATGAACCCCTCATATCCTCCTTACCAGCAACTCCCCTACCATGGCTCCCCCCCACCGCCACAACCGTATCCGGATCATCTGCCTTATCCCTACCAGTATCGGCCAGCCAGTAGTCATGTATTCCCAGCTGCCGCCGCCTCACACCTCATCTTCCAAGCGCAAACGCAAGGACTCTAGAAAGGACGATACCGTTAGCTCGAAATGACTTCCCGTTACACACTCTGCTCTGCCAAACACAAAATGATTAATAGTGCCTAATCTAACGAAAGGGCGTCAGACATGGTAAAAACAAGAACAACAGAGTCCTATGTCACTGTGACAATCTCTCCTCTACCATCCTTCAAAATGATCACATCGCAATCAACCTTTTCACCAGTATCAAGACACACAACATCCGTGGTATTGACGGGATCGATATGGATCTGTCTCTTTTCAAAGAAAGAGCGTCCCAATACAACATCGAAATGAGGCTCCTCCGAAAGATACACGGTCATGAAGATCGGGTCTGAACCATGGAGCTCCTCGTCCCACGTCGGACCGCCCTTCTTCTTCTTGACCGTGTTATTACGATTTGAAGATGAATGAGGGTGCGCCAGGGGATGTGATGAAGGTGAAGTGCTCGTCAGGGTGATTGGCCAAGAACCAATATTGACAAGACCAGTGTAGCCGCTATGCCCGGGGGCGGCGTCAGGTGAAATGAAACCGTGCTCGATAGCGAAGACGCGTTTTATGTACACGTGTCTATACCCAGCCTTGAGAAGCATCCGAACTGTAGGACACCCTGGTTAGTGACACGTAAAT
>QLPD01005705.1:0-24160 GCA_003314085.1 Hymenopellis raphanipes | reverse complement strand
TACAAGGTACTGCTTGTCAGACGGTAAGTATTCCCTGGCCTTGGAAGAATCTCCAGCCTCCCTAGAGTAAGAAATGAGTCAATATGATTCAATCCAGTCATAAACGCCACTCACCACTTCCAGACGCCAAACTTGTAGGTCAGAAAGTCTCCTGCAGCAACAAACTCCTCTGAACAACAATGTATGAGACTTTCAGTCGCCAATCTTTGATGCGATGACATACCCGGCGTGATGCGACCATGCTCCTTGAACTTACTCTCTTTCAGAACCTGGAAATGCTGATTAGTATCTGGGGGACAATTGATAGTGGATGGAACGCACAGGGCTGAGATATTCGCGGACAGCAAAGAGTTGTTGCTGGATTCAAGTGAGAAAGGTACTTTGACAGGTTTAACGGCAGAAATACCTGGATCGCGTGCATGATGGTGGTGGTTACTCGGCAAGTGCTCAGCGCAACGGATCGATTGGCCCGCACGTGGGGACATTAATGACTTTTCGATCAGTTAGGGTTAGGGTTACGTGTACTTATGCTTCAACAGTCATGTACGCGACTTGTTCGTCTATCTCCTTCTTGTCGTGTCAAGGCTCTCTCGCTTCTTTATAGGAGATGGAATTCTACCGGTTGAATATCCTCCCCTTCTATTACTCTGAGTCTTACTCAGTCTTCAGATACTTTTCTCAATACTGGCAACGAATCTCCTACCGAGGAAGTGGGGAAACTTCCACCCATTCCGGATAATCTCCCCAAAAACGTGTCCGCACCTTGGTTGACCGAGAGTCAACTCCGTCTCTATCTCCCTCCACTAATCAAATCTGGATGGACCCTTCGTTGGAATAAAGCGCTCTGCACTTTCTATCTCAAAGGCAGCTTCCCTGCTAAGCGCTGTAAAAGAGCCTTGAATCTGATAGACACCATACGAACAGTCGCAGTTGAAGAAAACGTATGCCTCCTTTCGATTCCAGTTTTGCATCTTATTCTCACTATTCTCAGCACCACCCAGACGAGTTTGGTTGGACCTCGCCTTATGTCTTTGTCAACGTTCTTACGCACTCTGCTACGACGACCCTCTTTCAAAAATCAACGCCGGATACGCATCCTGGGCTTACCATTCGAGACGTTCGTTTTGCACTGCTCTTGCAGGATCGCTACCGCCAAAACTTTCGTCATATAAGCATACCAGACACAACGATACCTCTTGGCTTTGAGCGGCACATCGCTGAAAACGCTGGAGTTGTAAAAGACTACATGAAGAAGGCTGGGCTAACTTGGCTCGAGGATGATGTTTAGAAAGTACAAGCGGATTCCTGTGGTGGTGATGCTACGGTACATTGCCTTCTGTCCCTTCCAGCCGTATTGTCTGTCTTACAATTATTACATAGCCTGCCGCACGTCCAAAGCATTAGGTCTTTTACGTTCGCAATCCTCGTTCATTTGCGTCTGATTACACATGCACATTCTACATGTTTCCAATTCCCTCTATTGTGCGAAAGGGAAGCGGTCTCATCTGACCTACATGTAACGGCCGACGGTCAGAGCCCTCATCCAACGCGTCTGGAAGTATTGTTTTCTCAACCTCAATGTCCATTGACATTCGCGTGTTTCTGCTACCTGTATGGTACCAACAAGTTATGTCGATGGTCGAGCCCGTGGAACAACTGGAGGACATCCAGCCCGTGGAACAATCGCATGCAGGCTGCAGAAGCTGTAGCGCGAATGCCAAGGTGAACCCTACAGATGCAGGCACGGACTGGTTCCTGCATGCAGCTGTTCAAGTTATCGAATCCTGATTAGTCTGCTACACACATACTCGACCGGCATCGCGAAGAATATGAGAACCCTCTCAATTAGCGGCAACGATTCCACTTGGCACTCACAGGACCGTTTCAGGATGCTGTAGCGCGCCACAACTGTTGTGCCGCCGCCTGCATGCCCCTGTCGCAGGCGTTCCAGGTAGTTATAAAAGAGGTGCGTGTCGAGTCGGACGATATTCACCTCCCACTGATCTCTTACAGACTTCTCATCGTACGCGTTTTTCCTCCCTTACATTCAAGTTATCATCATCGTGAACCCATCCCCATACTTAGATGCGTTTCCAACTCCTCATCGCCCTCAGCGCTTTCCTTGGGTATGCTGCCGCGGAGAACAACTGCTACTGCTTCGCGCTGGTGGATGGGGGTGTCGGCGGGACCAAGTGTAGTCGGTGGAATAGCAACCTTAAGGATGTGAAGGGCTATTGCCCTGATACGCCCTCACCGGGTGCGGGTATTTGTTGTGATGACTGCCGTGAGTTTTTTTTTTCGTCGGGTTAAGGTGTTATGAGTCTAACTGGTTGAATAGATAGCCATGGATGTCCTTGAACGTCTCGTCTCTGCCAACGCTAATGCGAATGGTCCTGGGTTGCTCGGACTTGTTTACGACGATTCAGATATTTGGGATGTTACAATGATACACGAGTTTTTGATCCAACGGCGTCGACGAACCTTCGTGTCCTGACAACAACTCAAACAATGCAGACCAGTTTCAAGTTTGAAACTTGATGGTCACGCCGGTTGTACGATATTCCAAGCCGTCTAGCTGCTGCGCCACGCTTTAACATATTCTTGAGTCTTAACGTTTAGCGGCTGAGCTGAATCCGCGGACAAATATTACGCGGACAGATATTGAAAGCTAACTTGATCGTTCATGAGGGATGTATTCAACGAGAAGCGAATTGACTGGAAGTTCATACGTCTGGTGTCAGTCAGAGCAATCTGGTAAAGGCATAAGGACTCTCTAGCGTATACCCAGACTGCATTTTAAACAGGCATTTACAGTTGGTGTGCTTGGGGGCGTTTTAGGGGCCTATTGGACAGTGCTTTGCCGTGTGACACTTCCCCACTATGTAATTTCTGTTGGGTGCGGACTTGCTCTGCGCAAAGGTAACAGAACATAGCAAAGATCAAGTTTTCCCAACAAATGTCACCAATTCACAAAACGCGAAATTTCGAAGGCATCTAATCATGTGACCGCTACGAGCGAATGTCGCAATCCGTGCACAATACCTCGCAATGATTCCCTCAACGACGATGGGCAGCAAAATGCACTCTACTAATGATAATCTAGGACATCGACCATGTCTCTGTCCTCGTTCCCCCCAGAGCTGCTCTTCCTAATATGCGAATACGCATGGACAAGCGACGGCGCGCGGCACCTCTCCCTCGTATCGAAGCTCTTCCGAGACATCACGGCACCTTTACACTACCGCTGCGTATCACGGTCTATCACCTCGATCCCCAAAGACCTCCCAGCCTTCCACCGCGTGCGGCACCTCTTCGTCTCGCACGCCCCTTCCAGCGCCACAGTGTGGATGGACGCACTCAAGGATGTCGCGGATACGCTTGAGACGCTCTCCGTCGACTTGCCCCAGACGCATTTGATTGGGTGTGTATTCCGGGTAGGATTTCCGAGGTTGAGAGAGCTGATGGTGAATGGGTTTTATCCGTTCCCGGGGAGGATGGATATGCCAAGGCTGAGAAGGCTGCATCTTGCGGGGCATAGGAATCCGCAGGGGCTCTTGGAGCAGTGTGCGGGGATGTGGGGTGGGTTGGAGGGGCTCCGCATTTCGGGTGTGACGGGGGCGTGTATGTTTGCGAGGGAGGTGGAGGATGTTGTACTTCGACGCGAAGAGGAAGGGGAAGATAGGATGATGGGCAGTTTGAAGCTGTTGATGATACAGCTGGGGCCGGAGATACCGACGAAGAAAAGGGCAGATGAGCAGATGCTTGAGGTTTTGAGGAGTGTGGCGCAGCGGAAGAGGGAGGGTGGGCCGAGTGTTGTGATCGTGGAGGATAGGCTAGAAGGGTCGAAGTTGGATTCGAAGCAGGCTATGACGATGTGGCGAGACGGAGTAGACGGCTTGGATACTTGGTGGCAATGATCGTTACGCACAGCGATTCTGCTCGTCATGGTGGGCTTAGAGTCTGAGAATTATAGCCCAAACTAAACTACTTAAACTATTCATAGAGATACTGATGTGTACAATAGGTTTATGCTTCATTACGCTGAGATTTCATCGCAAGAAACCAGTACTTTCGCCGGATGGGCAGCTGCGGAGTGGCACCTGTTCTCAAAATAATATTGGCTGCGCCATTTGGCATTAACACACTATCTTCTCAACTCCACAACTCAATGGTGCTGAGTGTCCCCTACTTCGTCTCCTCGGAGCTGGGCGGAACTCTTTACACCATAAGGTTTAACAAATAAAAAATTAATCATTTCCTAAGTACATAGACTTCAACTTTCCTGGCGACCTTCTCTTTCCGAATTTATCTTGACAGCCTCAGACAAGATGTCCGTCAGTTAACACGGCGTTGGTAGTTCGGCGTGGTACGTTATGGCGAACTACGACTGCTATCGCCCCACAAATTCGTCAGGATCGCCGTATCAAGGGGGGAGGGGATATATAGAGGGTCTGCGTTGAGATGATCTGAGACGCGAACCTCTAATTAGATCTCAACGCAAACCCCCAACTCGCTGTTTTCATGTCCTGGTATGTTTCCTGTCCTCTTTGAAGCGCTCCCTATAACCCGTCGTGTGTAGCCCCCAAGTCGGCTGGTTCGCCGCACCATGGCCCATCGTATCACTCGATGATAAGACTTTCCCGACCGTGTTCCTTCCCGCTCAACTGGGCTACTACGCCGCGGCTTTGCTTGTCACCTTCCCGGGCACCTATTACATTCGAATAGCGCTGCTTCCGCTGTGGCTCTTCCTCGTAATCCGTCTTGGGACTCTCGATGTATCGGAAGGGGATCCGAAAAGGAACGCGGAAAATATGGGGACGATGGTGAGTCGAGCCAGGTAACAAGTATAGGGTAGCTTACTCACCATGGAATACATAGACATGGGCGTGCATTATCTCTTTCCGGATGATCGTATGGGCGTTTGCGAAGAACCATTACACGCGCGTCGGCAAGGGACGCGATCCATCTAAAGGCAGGCCCATCTCACAGGTCCTCTGGGACGCCGGGGACCTATGCTTCAATTTCCGAGGCATCGGCTGGGACTGGTCGAAGCGCTACGCGACGATAACGCCAGTGCCCTACCTCCCATCTGATCCCAAAAAGCGGACACGCGCCTTCCTCTGGTACAACTTCACCAATTACTTGAGAACAGGCCTGATTTTCGAGATGGTGCACTACCTCAACGCGCACCTCTTCGACGAGGACTTTCCCCTGCCCATCCCACTTGCCGCGAAATACTACATCCACGCCATGTTGTATCCCATCGCTGCATATGGGTCGATGGAGGCGGAACATCGCATATGCCAGGTGGTCGCTGTCCTTGTTTTCCGCCAAGATCCGGACGAGTGGCCGCCTCTGTTTGATGCACCGTGGCGGTCTACGTCTTTATCTGAGCTGTGGAATGTCCGCTGGCATCAGTCCTACCGGGACATGCTCAGCAACACTGGGGGTGTTGTTTTGGGATATCCGTTGGGTCGTGTTGGGTATGTCCTGGGCGCTTTCATTGCCTCCGGCGTGTACCACGATGTTGGGATTTGGAGCATGCAGAGGGAGAGGGGAATGTGCTGTTTCTTGTCCCCGGTGTTCATCCTCAATGGGGTGGGCATCGTGCTAGAACACTTGTTTATGAAGGTTACGGGACGGCGTGTTGGTGGGCTGGCAGGTCGGGTTTGGGTGGTTACTTGGGTGGCGGTGTGTTTGCTGTTGACGTTTGACGCTGCGTGCATGAGGCTTTTTAATGAATATATCGAGGTGAATTGGTTTACGAGGCCAGTTCATATTACGAGGACGATAATAACTGCGTTGCTTGGCCTCATTTCTTAGCTAGTTGCTAAATATGACTAGCGTCCACTGCAGCGCAACGATGTGCCATTTACTATGCCAGGCCTGCTCACAGGGTGTTCAATCATGCTTAGCGACTTGTCTACGCCTTAATATCGACCGCGGAAGAGGTTGACTTGGCTAATCCCTGTCGGATTCCATTTTCCCTGTCCAGGCTCACTGTAATTGCTGGGGCAAGCATATTCAAATTGCCAAAGTTACGCCTAAAACTGCTCGACCTTATGACAGTAAACCCACCAGCATCATTCCTGTTCATTCTGGTATACACCCTAGGCCATCCTAATCGTCGTTGTTGTGACTTGGGTGTGAACATGAAGGCAGTTCGGTGGTCAGTTGACATCCTCACAGGCGGGATACCATTCGATGATCAATTCAGAGTGTGGCGCATTAATTAACCAACGTCGCCTCCTTGGCTCAGTTGGCTAGAGCGCCAGTCTCATACTCTTCGTATGACCGTGGGTACACGGGTAATCTGGAGGTCGCAAGTTCGAGCCTTGCAGGGGGCATTATTGGAAAATCCATACTTTTTACTCAACTTGGCTGGGCACGTGACTATGTGGCGCAACGCCACAAGCACTTGAAGCTTAGGGCTATGTGGGCATCACTCAAATTATCAAATTTTATTTCGAAAGTTACGACTACAACCTGAACAATGGATGTGTATTGCAATCTTCCATACTTGAACTTCTGGGAGATTTTCAGCTGGGCTCTGAGCAGATATTGAAGCACCTTGCTTCGTTCTTTTAGTTGAACGTTCCCGCTGGACACATGAAATCAGTCGGATTCAGGAATCAAGACGGTTTCAAGATAGACATTTCAACGAGGACGTGACTTATCATCGAGAAAAGTTTATTCCTCGAGTAAGTACAGGTAGCTGTATCAATGTCCAAAGCCCAAGGATATGTGGTATAACCTATAGCATATCAACATTTCATACAACAATCAACAACATTGTAATAGCAACAAGAAGTAGCAAAAAAAAGAAGGCGTGAAGAAGTGAATAGTCCGGATAGTAGAGTAGTGGTAGTAGAAGGGTAGGTAGTATAGCGTGGTGACGATAAATACGTGAAATGTGGTATGCGGGGTGTATGTGTGAATGCAGCATCCATCTGGAGAGCGATGGTGAGGGGGAATTTTTCTGTTACGCTTCTGGCTCTTCTGATCTCCTCGCGTGGCCGGCCCAGTCCCTCGTCGGCGACCAGTCTCGTCAATAAATAGACGTGGTCAATGCAGGACGCGACTGCCGCCGACTGCAACTTTGCAAAGCCCAAAATCTCTGTCTTGAGAGACTTAACTCCAGCTTCCACTCTGAGGCACTCGTCGTGGGACTATGATCCTCAGCATCTCGCCGTCAAATTCTGCACGGACAGAGACAAGGTCGGCGTCGTAGCCAAAGCTGATGCGACGCTCGAAATGACCGCCTCCTTCCTTTTCCCAGGAATCTGCGACGACATGCAGTATACGGCGCTTCTTTGTGGCAAGGGTAATAGCGTCTCGCTTGAAACCAGGCAAGCGGACGTTTAATCGGTATTCTTGTGGGGTAGTCTCGACTTCAATCCAGGAGTCAGCGGGAGGAGGCGCGGAAGCTAAAAAGGGAGCGTGTGGTTCGGATGAAGACGGTACTGAAGAAGACGGTGAGGGCGCCGGGGGCTGGAGGATTGTAGGGGGTTCTGGGGGAGGGTATGATGAGGATGAGGAGGATGCAGTGGACGGACGTTGCCGAGTGATGGACGGAGGACGAGGAATGGCGGTAGGAGGAAGAGACGCGGGCCGAGGCACCGATGCTTGTGTCGGTACTGGGGCCGGGAACGAGGAGGGGGGATGCGGATGCGGAGTTGGTGGGAGCTCGGCTTCTTCTGGTATGCTGGCGCGCGGCAAAGTGTGGTAGGGTATCTGAGCCGGGAGCGGCAAACTCGCGCTGGACATGCGGTCCGAGACATGACTAGGCGGCGGTACTACTGGCGAAGGCGGCGGCTGGCTGTATGGTCGTGCATACGGTAAAATGGACGCCGAGTTGGACGGATCCCCTAGGTCAGTCCACTGGTCGTTGTCGAGTTGGTGGTCGCCATCTGTGTCTTTCTCCTTCTCTTTCTTTGGGGGCAAGGGAACCTCGCGGAGGCCATCTACCGAGGCATGTCGTTTACTAAACGACGGGTTCCTAGGTGGATGTTTTGGCCGGTGTTTCGTCAACACATGAGGCGGAGGAGGACTGGGCGGAGCCATCGTCGAAGCCGTCGGAGTCGACATATCACTCTCGTCGCTCGCGTCTCTCGTCGTCGTCGCCGTTGTGGCGGTAAATATTAAAAGGGTGGGTTGGTCGTAGAGACGAAAGAGAGCCGTTTGTTTATTTGCACTTACCCATGTGGCGTGTGAATATATGATGTCATTTACCGCAGTCACGACAACCATCGCCCTCGATACCCCCTCTTACACCCATGCTGCTGCATTATTTATTTACAAATGGCTGCCGTTAGACCCTCGCAACTCCAGTATGGGACCAATTCACTGTGCGTGGCCGCCACAGGAGGTGCCAGGATTTCCCGTCAGTTCCCATCAACACCACTGCGTCATAATCCTCTGTCCCGTCGTTTGCGGAACAATCCTTCCATCATGACGCACCGTAGCCCAATGTGGGACCTCGGCCGCTTTCCAACTCTATTCACCGTCTCGAACTGTCTAAATCCCCGCTTCTTGGACTTGGGTCTAGATCGACTATCTGCAAGGCACAAGGGCACCCGTCCCCGGTCGATCCCGCTTTCATCTCTTTCTTGCTCGCGCTCCACACCATTCCCACACACCCCATCTGCTCGCTTTCCTTCAGGAACTAGCTCGTTATCGGGCGCAACCAGTGGTCTTGGATAGTAAGCTATTTCAGACCGCCTACTTTTCGTTTGGAAGCCCTCGACGGTATACCTCTCTACGCCACTCCATCCATCAAGTACACCAAAAGATCCACCCCGCTATTCTGATGATTGGCAATATTGACTTGCACAGCCTCATTCCGAGGCACCCTCTCCTCACTAGACACGTTCTGAAGGTACGGGAACAAATGCGTCATTAGATACCGCCCTTTCATGGATCTCACATCTCCGAGGTCCTCGTCATAGATCCTCCTGCAAGACTAAGGATTCTTTACGTGGCTATTCCGGAAGTGCTTCTACATTGCGAGCGGCTTACGTTTCCCGCATCGGACCTCAGTAGTGCCCGAGATTCACGCGTAGCACGCGCTTTCTGTTACTTTTACGGTCGGGCTTCATTCTCACTTGCCCCTCGGCAGGTGTCGACCGCAGGACATGGCGTTGTACGCCTTCAGGATCTTGGTCAAAACCTTAGAACGATGGATTTACACAATATCATCAGTGAACTGAAGCAAACCTGTACCTTCACGAGAATAAACGTCTTCTTTCAAAATCTCCGCCTGAGACACGCAGCGAGTCCAATTTCGTAACCCGACACGGGAACGGTGAACCCATAACCGCCGAAGGTCGTTTGACCGAGGAAACGGGCTGTCGTTTATGTGGCGTAATCAGACACTGCCCGATCCGAGCCCACGGACGGTAAACACCTCAGTTTGTCTTTCTTTGCGAGGTGGAGCAGTGTCCAACGGCGTACTCGCAAATTGCATTTTAGTGGAGTGGAGTGGTGAGCTCTCAGGAACTGAGAGGTTTTGATAGCGTCCTCGGATGCGGTTTCTTTTTTGACTGAGGAACCCGTTCTCCCGTGGATCGGTACACCGTTTTGCGGACGAAGAGGGGCCTTGAGTGAAAGATTTGCAAAGGCCCACACAGCTGAACGCCGATGATACCATTTTCTGCAGCAACGAGGGATGGCAATGAAGAACGGTATTGAGTCGTTTGCCAGGAGAGTCGACGCATTGCAAAAATCGTAGACTTCTTGGCTATCGAGGTATCATGGGCTATTCGCGCTTTTATTTATCTCAACCGGATAGTTATTTCCTTAGGATATCCTACTTCGTGGAATGATCTTGCCGTGTTGTAGCTTGGGCTCAAGCACCATACGCTTGGAATTAGCAGCCGCAAGGCAGTGTCTGTATCGCTTAAGAATATTTGTCACTATATGGAACTTGAATAGCGGCTGGTAACTTATCTGTTTCTGACAGCGCAGGCAAAAAGAAGAGGTGACATGCAGCAGATCATGCGCGAGGAGTGTTGGTGTAGCAATAATACCCAAGGGCGCTGATTTTAAAGTATAGCCTAGTCCCTTGGTGCCCTTTACACTTCAAGCAACAGCGAACAGAACGTGGCGCGAGTACAACACTTGTTCAGAAAGTGGATAGTGTTCAAGTTCTTTAAAGAGTTGTCATTATCGAGGTCCTTGATACAGCTGTGGAAATAATAGCCTCTGAGCTGTCAAAAATGCGGTGGCTTGCTACTTTCCTCAAAGTCGAGGATTGAGGCTGATAAGTACGTCACTAGAGGACGACTTTGTTTGTAAGGGTGGCATCCTAGTCGTGAAAAGCCAAAGCTCCCACACCCGTCGATCCATATAAGAAAATAGGCGAGGTGAGACCCAACAAATCATACAGCTTAGGCCGGTTTATGCAGAAGAACCAGAGACAGAGCTCTAGTTGGTGATTGTGAAGCGTATTTGTCGTGGTATCAGTTACGAATGCGCCGAGACGCGATGTTGCCCGAAAGAGACGCGCTCCAGAAATGTTGTCTGGTCTCTGAATTTGGCGGAAATGAGTGCAGTCAGGCTGTGAACGCGTTTTGGCTGAACCGTTGAGTCCATTATGAGCCTTTCGCGGCAACCGACGTATAGAGAAGCGAGTCCGCAGTTATATATTCAAGGAAATCGAGAGCATTGCCAATGTAGATGGGTGAACAGCGGTATGGCACCCCGTTCAGTGAAGTTCAAGCAAGAACCAGAAGAACATGTCACTGTCATGGTCCATGAGTAAAGTCCATATTGATCGATATTGATCGGCAATTGCCGACATCTATTTTCTTCCTTTCCACGATGACCTCGACACGTATACTGGCTCCAGTCTCATACCGGTCCAAGGTCTAATGAGGACAATACGCGCCAGTCGTCCTGTACACTTGCAAACGCGTCGACTCGCGGTTGCCGAGATGTATTCGATGGACAAACAGTGAACTGTGGACGTCGCTGGTCTTTGGCTAATTGGCTCAGTTTGTAGCGCACTGTTTGCCTCCTACGTTTGTGGATTTGTGGACTGGTCCCTTGAGGGACAATAGACTTCCTGCCTGCGGTATCAATATCAACATACGCTGACCGGACACTCCGGTCTTACTCTCGCGGCAGCTAGTAAGCTGATTGCGTTCGAACGAGTAGTACAATACATAGGTATGTTCTTTCCCGCTCGTCCAAGAATCGTTACTGACATCGGCCAAATAGCTGTCCCTCTATAGATCCATTCCTGTTGTTTACTTCTAACCTCGAAATGTACATCGCCTTTGCTCGTCTCGTGTTATCGCCAAGTCGCGGAAAAAGTCCGCCCTATCAAACTTTCCGTCATCTTCTCGCCCGTGAATCCAATAACGTCGCCTCCCTCCTTTTCCCCAACCCAACTGTACGGCGGAACTCTTCCATCGTCCACATTGATCAGTCAAAGACCATTTGTTTGCTGTGACACCACATCCCATTGTTCCAGTGACAGGCCTTGGACCATCGTCCCAATGGGGTAATTTGTCGACGTCGCCCTTGAAGAAGTATAAATACCAGTTTGCTGAACGAAGGCGCGCTCTTCACATCTGTTTCTTACATCCCAACCACCACCTGACTGCACTCTACTCCCTCCGCTGTACTCATCGATGGTCCGCCAGCACACGAAGAAAGCGCAAGCCGCTTCCGCCAAGAAGAAATCGGGGAACACCGATGGTATGTGAGCTTTCTCTCGTGAATTTAACGATAGAGCTGACTGCGATTGTGTAGCTGTCGTTGCTGCTGTCGCTAAGAAAGCTCGACAGAGCAGGAAGAAGACGACCACGAAGAATGGTGCGTACCTTTACTCGTCGTTCTTTGTAGGCTAGTTACTAACTGGGATTCAGCAGGCGAAGGCACAAGCTCCGACGCGGCTGGCACGTCTGCCGACGCCTCCAACACGCAGAGCACCTCGCAGGAAGCCGATTATGCCTCTGGCGAATCGGTTGACCAGCCTGGAGGCTCTCGCCTGCACGCAGATCAACCGACTGCCAATGCAGTCGCCGCCCCTACTCAAGATGCGTCGAACGCGACCGACCCTCACCCTCGACGATCTTCTCGCATAGCCGGTGAGTTCTAATCCATTCCCTTGGGTGTTCCGTAGTATTCATCATACCTCCTAGCTATCGCTGCCCAAGTTCAGGCGACAGCAGGCCCTCCCGCTCCCCCGAAGGCCAAACGTACTGCGCCGAAGAGGAAGGACAAAAGGGACGACGGGAAAGACGCGGAGGCGGAGGCGGAAGAAGCTCCCAAGAAGACCCGTGGACGTAAGGCTCTTGCCGGTGAGCTCTACACCTACCATCAAAGGACAACGGCATTCATGGTTTCCTTTCAGCTCGCGACAACGGCGATGAAGATGATACCAAGGAGAATGATGAGGACGTCGATACAGCTGCGAGCTCTTCCAAGAAGACGCGTGGTCGCAAGGCTTCTGCTAGTAAGTCTTGCCTCTAACATGTCAGGCTAACAACACTGACATTTCATTGCTTCAGATCAGAAAGGCAAGAAGCGGAGCCCCGAAGACGACGACAATGATGAAGATGATACCTCTACGAAGCGTAGAAGCCAGCGCCGCAGAGGCAACGAAGGTACCGCGATAGGTGAGCGTGGTGGTTGTTGGTATGAAAGACTGTCACTTACACGAGGCTTTATTCCTTTCAGTTGCCGGTGCCAACTCGGGGCCAGCTGTCACGACCCAGGTTCCAGCAAAAGCGGTGTAATTGATTTGATTCGATTTACTACCGTTTATAGTGCGTAGCCAGGGGGCTATCGGCCGGTAAGTCCGTGAAATTAGGGTTACGTGGGGGTTACCTTGGTGCATGCAAATGTCTACCTGCTCAACTCCGTCTTATCCTGCCCACTAAGAGAAGTCATTTGTATGCAAATGATATGCATTCTTATGAATTCCAATGAGAATGAGGTCTTCCCCGTCTATGGGGCTACATCCTTGATATATGCCTGATAACATACACCTGAGGTTGTATTAAACCTTGGATCTCTTCCGGAAACCACATCTTGGTCACCCTAATGCACATTTGACAGTTATTGACTACAGTGTTGAGAGTAACGACAGTGGCGGACTCGTAGAGCACGTTGACCCCCTCGCGGACCGAGGTCTGCCAGGCTGCTTACTTAAGGGTACCCCCCACGACCAGTGGATTTTAAGGCACGTCAGGACGGAGGTCCCCTGTGCGTAGCTATGGTCTTCTAGTGGCGCGCAGAATCTGTACAGGTCGTGGTGTGTATAATAGTTGTGTATATAGTAGTTGTGTATATTATGTATAGTATGGCTTCCTGAGGGCGTGGTTTCTGCATGTGCTATTATGTGTCTTGTTTCGCGGTTTCGTCAGGCTGGTGTCTTCTAGGGTGAGAGAGATTTAGAGGTTGTCGCAACCCATAGTAGACGCAGTTGTCTGGCATGTTCGAATTCGGCGGAAATGAATGTGAGTGCGTTTTCGTATAGCGAAACGAGTCGGCAGAAAATCCAATGGAATCATAAGCATTGTCCATGTAGATTGGTGAAGCAGGCGGTATAGTGCCTGAGGCCTGAGGCCAGGCATTCGCCAGAACACCCTGGCGCAGAGCCGTCGCCAGCATCATGTGGTGAGGCTCCATCAATTCCTTGTAAACTCTCCAGAAGAACGATTTTTTCACCGATTCACTTAATTTTTGAAGATTTTGAATCGGCTAGACATACTTAAGACAACCCTGGAGGCAGAATTTTACAATTCGATGTTCAGGTATTTCTCATGTATTTCCGCAGGATGTCAACTTAGATTAACCAATGATATAAAAAATCTGCCCGCAGGGCTCGATAGAGCAGAGAAGTAAGTGCTACCATGAAAACGGTTGAAGTCCTTACATGACGATTCAAGCGTGCTGGAGAGCGATAGCATTCACCTTCTCACCTATCTGACGCGACCTACGCTTCTGTTCTGCGAGAGCAGTATGGTGCCATAGACAACCGGAAACACGATCATCTTGAGGACTAGCTAGCACAGCGAGAGCTTGATAACAGGAAGTGAGGGAACACAGATTTGTTTAATGGTAGTGTAGATACTTTATATGTACTGTCGTGGCTTTTGCGCGTTGAGACGATGACAGAAGAGCAAGAACGCGTACGGTCGACGTGCCGGTCGCTCGGCTCGATGTTCCCATCACCGAGACCTTCAGAACCAAACACAACCACTACGCCAGGGCCTTCTGGTGAACACCTGTACTCAAGTACGCTTAGTACCCTCTTCAGTAAAGCAAGAACGCGTCGTTATTATGCGTGAGCAAGGTCATATTGATCGGCAATTGCCGACGCCTATTTTCCTGTTGATCGGCCCGTCAAGCCGACCTTGCTTTCAACCATGATGAGCTCGACGGGACGCCACTTGCGAGCCATGTCCTTTATTCAGTCAACTCACAAGAGCCGCATCAATTTGTCTACGTCGTCCAGACAGAAATGAAGCGGAACAGGAAAATGCGCGTTCTGTAAGCGTTGAACTTTGTCAAAGCGGAATCTTACGCGCCCGTACTGACTAGCTTTTTGTGATAGCTTCGAGTCATGCATCATGGAGGGCAAGAATGCGATTCGTCACATTTTGTCGGAATTTCCATGACATGAACAGCTACATCTGGACCCACCCCCTCGACTTCAAATCTGTACCGTTGCACAGCCTGCTCACGCAATTGTACTTATATGGTTGAGGCCAACAACTTTAACTCGCTATCTTTTTTTTAGGTCGCGGTCATCTTTGATGGACAAGAACCGCCTTTTCTGAATTTGGGCAAAAAACTCTCGTTTCCACAGAAGCTGTAGAGACATTTTTAGCGCCTGATCAGCAGTATGGGATGAGATATATACTGGAAGATTAGACGTTTTTGGGCTTGATAGCACCCTCATCCCTTTCTTTCCTCAAGGCGGCCGATGTCTGCGCCACACATTGAACCGAACGACTCATCGCTGCACGTACCCGAAGAGGCATCCGACGATGACTCTTCTTCTGTGTCTTCCTCTAGATCTCGGTCTAACGCTGAAGCTCGCGGTCCTGCGACAAATGTCCATCAACGTACTCCAGCGTATACGTACTATAACCGCAGGCGACTTCGCAGACTAATGGGTGTAAAAAGGTCTACTCGTCGAAAAGGTGAAAATATTCTACAGCTGCACGGTCTATTTGAGACTGACAATCAACAGCTAATGATCCGTACGACTATGAGCAGAAATACCCGGAAGACGAGGAATTTCACGAGATGGGACCCATGGCCAGAATATGGAAGATATTCTGGGACGAATGCACCAAGTATGACAGCGATATGGTCGAGGACTGGCGTGATGGTCTTGACGTACTTCTAGTTTTCGTGAGTGTTTCCAAATGAATGGCTCGCATCTGAATGTTGATCGTGGTTATCCTCACGCAGGCTGGATTGTTCTCTGCGGTCGTATCAACTTTCGTCGTCCAGACTTGCCAAAGTCTACAGCTCAATTGGAACCAAGTGTCTGCTTCCCTCACGTTCGAGCTCATCCATGTCCAACGCGCCATCGCGAAAGGTCATGACGTCGATGAGGTGCCTTCATCTCCCCTTGATCCGACCTCCGCCGCTCAGTCTACGCGGACGGACGTGTGGGTAAATGCGCTGTGGTTCACCAGCCTCGCTTTGAGCCTGACGACAGCACTTATAGCTGTGCTCACGAAGCAGTGGATACATCAGTACATGTCGGTTCCGTCGGGAACACCTCGCGACCGTTCGCGTATCCGACAGTTCAGATACAACTGCTTGAAGCATTGGCGCGTTCCTGTCATCATTGGCCTCCTGCCGGTCCTTATGCACCTCGCGTTGGCCATTTTCTTTACAGGACTTGTCGTTTATCTGCGCTCCCTGAATTACGCAATGTCTTATGTCGTTACTACGATCGTGGCCATGGCGTTCGTCGTCTACTTGGGCACCAACCTCATTCCGTGGTATCGACCGGAATGTCCATACAAGACACCTCTTTCCCTGTATACCTATCCCCTCTTCAGCTATCTCCGTCGTCGCATTTGCCCACCACAGCAAACACCCCCGCTTCCTACCCGAGACTGGTGGGAGGATGCTGAAGACCGGAAAGCAGTGGCTAACTACAAGGCCTCTATGGCGTCTTCCTTGAAGCTTGCTGAACGAGAAAAGGTGAAAGGAGAAGGAGAAGCAATTGACGCCAAGGCTCTGTACTGGCTTCACAAAACATCCACCAATTCATCCGTCCTGAAGGTTGCTCTCCAGGCGATAGGCGGTCTACCTCTCCAGGCCACGCGTGCCCTTGTCGACCGTATTCCAACCCTCCGAGACGAGATTGCTCAAATTTCTGGTGAATACGTCACTCCGGATACACAGAATCACGCTCAGCGTTTCCATCGCGCATTGCATAGAATAGAGAGTGTGGAACCAAGTGACGCTCGGGTAGAGAGTTTCGCGCCGACGTTCGTCAATCCGGCAGACAAGTATAGGAAATTGCTCAATGACAGCAATCCTAAACCCGCCATCGCCTTTCTCCGCTCCCAAATACTTTCGTCTGGCGATGAGGTCGTCTCCCTGGATGTGCACATGTGGGCTATGCTACTCAGATCTGCTCTATTTGGCGGCTCGGACTGGCTGGAAATCAACGTTGAGGGTTCCGACATATGGTTGCATCTTCTGGAGTGGCTTATATTCACTGATGAGTCTCGTCCGAATACGAACCACGGAGGTCGGCGTTCAGAGCTCATTGGTATCGATATCTTCTTGTCGACTCGCCGGGAATCATCGTCGGGCTGTCATATCTCTATCATTGATTTGCCAGACACCAACGTTCCCCTGCCGTTCAACAGAGCTATCCAGAAGTTCATGTATGTCTCCGTATGCGACACGATTGTCAAGCTTGGTTTTCCTTTGCTGTGTCAGGGAGAAGATTATTCGAATCTTCCAGGAGACATACGTTTCCACCTGGCTCTTATCCAGAGCTTGTATGTCCAAAAAACGAGCACGGCATGGGACCAGGCTGCTGAGGACCTAGAGCGAAATGCAATGAGTCATGTCTTGGAGGTACTCAGAAGCTACCTGAACTACGGTTTGACAGTCAGAGGATATAACGTGAAGGAGCAGTATCCGTCGATTATCAGGGCTATTTATCTGGCCCTTCGAGACGTTGTTACTTCGGATACGTTTGGACACAGCACAGTCCTCACCCTGCGCGACGAGCGGAACATTCTAGCACTTCTCTTCCGTGCTGGCAACATGTTGGATTCGTCCCAGACTGCCATTGACTCTCGTTGGATGACAGATTCGGAGTCCGTCATGGGAAAATTGCAGCACGTCCTGTTTGGAGAGACTCCGGAAGAAAACCTACGACTTCCTTGTCAACTCCTCGCAGATGCTCTCGAGTACGCCCAAAAGTCCAGGTCTCCAGATCTGTTCCCTACCTTGGGGGCCACAATATATGCAGGTTTGATGAAACAGGATTGGCTATCTTTGGTGCAGGAAAGATACGACAGTCCTGGTACCAGCTACTACTGGGTTCCTTGGAATGCAGACCTATCGTACCCCGCCATCCCCTTCCTAGTTTCCGCGTACGTGGATGGTTTGGACCTCCTCAAGACTGTTTCTCCGGAGCTTTTCGAGGATGTTCTCACACGCGATCTGCGGTCATCCGTAAATCTCGGCACTTTGTGCGAGACACTTTTGCTGGCGGACGTTGAACGACAGAAGCGCCTTGAGAAAGTCCGCCACTTCGCGGAGCCGGTGACATGGTTGGGGTGTCTCCATGCGGCGGCTACTATCCTTCGCTCTGAAACTGGTCAAAACACATACCAAGCGCAAAGCGATGGACGACGTCTTGATGCCAGAGGATGTGTAATGAAGTTTTCCTCGCTTGTAGAAGTGGATTCCCTGGTTCTGCGGCTCTCGGGAGTTCCTACTTCAAATCAATTTGTTACCAACGAAGAACATGGAAATGTAAGCCAGTCTTTCGTATCCTTATGTCGTTTCATTGTTACTGACGATTGCAGAGCTGGAAGGGTCGAAACTTAATGAAACCTGAATCTTTCCAGACTGTTCGGAGGGAACTGGCGAATCTACGGCGCTATTTCACGCCCCCCGAAACTGTGGGCAACATCGATACAACGGTTCATTCGACGGTAATAGAGCTGCTTCCTGTGCGTAGTAGAGTAGAGGAATTGGCCTGATGTGCTGTGTATTTAGATAATAATGCTAAATTTTAAATGATATCAATGGCGTACACACACTTAGAACAACGATAGAATACGTTTGCGCTGCGGGGATGTTTGAGTCCCGGCAGGTTATTAGATTCAAGTAGCGGTTGTGTAGAATTAACCTGCGCATTCCGAGATACAGAAAGTGGTTTGAGAGTACGTGTACATAGATGCGCGCAGACGATGCACTGCGACGCATGCGGAGAGGCACCATGTTACTTCAACCGGTCGCGGGCTCGTGGGTTTGTCCATCAGCAGAAAAGTTACAGCTCAGGTATTGTTTATCAGAAAATACTACGTCGCACCTGAAAAAACTTTGGAGAGTACTATTATTAGCGATTTGAACTTGGGAGAGAGCCACTACGAGCCTTGGCACCTGAATGAAGCAACTCTAGGGTGAAAACTTTGCTTGTTTGTCGTCAGCAAAAATCCATAGTAGCGATCCATTATCAAAATGCACTGTACGAATGCCGGGAAGCGTGCGAATCCATATGTGGCGCCTTTGATCACTTCAACTGAAAGTGAGGTTCAGACTGTCGTCGGGTGTCGATATTCCAGATTTTCTAAACAGTCGCCAGTGGCACAGTCGACAAATGGTACTGCACTATGAGACAATTGGAGACAAGAATCGGCTCGGCCCGACAAAGCTTGTTCTTGACCTAGCGACCTCCCGTCAAGCGCCGCGGTTAATGTTCCTCCTTCTTTTGTGTAGAAACAATATGAAGATAATGCCATAGCAATATGTGTCGACAAAAAGCGCTCCCAGGGTTTATAAAGTGAGATACACATCCAGTTTACAGTAGGAAACCTCGACAATCGAAGAAGATGGAAAGTTTGACGGCCCAACATCTTCAACGACCAATGTGGCAACCGTCCCGTTACTGGCGGAGCGCACTCATCAACTTATCCCGCCGCCACGCCTCATATGATGAAATCGAAGACTACGCTGAACGAATGGATTGGTAAGTAATGAACTCAAAACTCAACTCCACGACTCACGTAGAATTGATAGTCGAATGGACGATCTAATTGCTTGGCTCCGGTGGCAGCGGGAGAACTAACCCATACCACTGCTGCACAGATTTCGAGGAGCGGGATCACCCTCGCCGAGATTAACTCCAAAGCCAGTCCATCCGGCTTTGCACACTATCTACGACCGACCTCGACAAGAGGATCGGCGCAGACCAATATGCCCCACTCCTCTTCTCCCTATGCTTTTTGTCTTCCTATGTTTCCCTTTTCTGTTGTTAAAAATAAAATCCTAAAAAAAGCCCGTAAGGGCACCAAAACAAGGAAGGAGATGTCAGGCAAACCTGATGGACCATGGAATGCCAGAAGCACTCGACTTCATGGCCTAACCAAGTGAAGAGCGACGTCGGAAATGAAAGAGAGTGGGCCAGTCAGGCAAAAAGAAGAGGTGACATGCAGCAGATCATTCCACGGAATGCGCGAGGAGGAGTGTTCCCGACGCGGGCATTGACCTGGCAGTGAAGGGATAATATCGAACCGCGCTGATTTTTAAAGAATTCCCTAGTCCCTTGTGCCCTTTACACCTCAAGGGACAGCGAACAGATTGTGGCGCGAGTACAAGACGTGGGACCAGAAAAGGAAACTCGACCAAGAACGAACAAGGCGTGACGTCATCGACTTCCCTAACAATTGTTCAGAAAGTGGACAGCGTTGTTCTGAAAGAGTAGTCAATATCGAGGTCCTTAATACGGAAGAAGAGAAATAGAATCTAGATACTTGTGAGAATACGGACGTGATGGTAGCCTGGCGGTCTGTGCAGCGAGTCTCGCTTGAGGATTTCCGTGACTGATTTCGGGAGGGCAAGTAGGTCGTGGGAGACGGTGGTAACCTCCCCTGACGACTTTCTGTTATGGACCTTGAAAATGCGACGTCTCAGTACGCGTAGCATCAACCAGCATGGGTCAACTTCCGACGTTCCGCGGCACCAGCTATGGTGTCATGCTGGGTAGACAGGTGAGGCCCAACAGGATATATAGATTAGCTCGCATTGTGCCGAAGTTCGAGTTGGTAATATAAGTCGAGTCGTGGTATTAGTGATCATGATGGATGCGCTGAGACGAGATGTAGCCGTTGTCCTGAGGCTGGAGACACACTTGCCGGATATGATTCCTAGTGTATTAAGCATGAAAATTGGGCGGAATTGTAAGCCAGGCCGTGAGCGCGTTTTGACTGCTTAGACACACCAAAATCAGGTGTCATGGTGAGAGGAAGCCATTGGTCGGCCATAGCCGATGTCTATTACTCGTCAATTTCATAGCGGTCTTCTTGATGACGGATGTCGAGCGACGCAGCTGTCTCAAGAAGCGGTAGAGCCGAGAAGAGTCTGGAGGAATCCTCATGAGTTGCTTCACCGGTAGAGGATCATCGGGCCATGTCAACTATCATGCCCGTTGCAAAAGAGGTTGAGTCGCTACATAACCCTTTGCGCCCAATTCGGTGATGAAGCACGCTTCATTAGAACAACTCGACGCGCGCCCTTCTATAGCAGCTCTTGGGGATACCTGAAGTCTAAACCCTGAGGTCTAAATCGACGGCCAAGCCATTCCTCACAGTAGTTCCTCGCCGAGAGATTCTATAGCAGCACTGTGATTTGTAGTTCCTCGCACTGATAAACTTCCTTGACATATGCATTGGGTGAAACGACGTGTGTTAACATGCGTCTTCGTGATCTCTTTCCATCTCTTTCTTTCATCAACATGATTGAGACCAAACCATGAGAACGGACTGGTTGGCAGCATTCGAAAACGACCGCAGGCTGCATCGAAGCTTGTCGAATCATTGAAAACAAAAGTTGGATAGTCGTAACCATGCCGCCGATGCTCTGCCGCTTTTGTTCTCAGTCGGCGCGCGATCATTGCACTTTTCTGTTTTGAGCAAGAACTTACACAAAAAGGATGGAGGGGATCTGCACTACCTATCATCATAGCAACGGTCAAGACAAGGACCTCAGCATTTAAAATGGTGGTACAGAATCAGTGCACGGTAGGAGCCTTTCGAGGAGTTACAGAAGATGCACAGTTTCGCAGACAAACATCTTCCACAACCAAACAACCACGACTCGAGGCGGGAGCCACCGCAAGAGCATGTTCCTATGCTCTTTCGCACGCGCTTCCAGTACCGCAATCTCTCCCAAAGCCAATTTGACAGTTGGCCACACTAACAAGTTGGTAGGAGAGCTGTGGGAGCTGCATACCCGAGATCAGCCATTGAAAGTCCCCTCAAACGTTCTTCTTACATATGCCCCATTTCTTCATTTAACCCTAGTATGATCCCCCTTATTTCTACATAAAATGATAAAAGACCTTGACCTTGGTCAGGATGTAAAAAAAAGAAGGATGAAAGCAAACGTACTTGCATACAAAACCATAATGGTGCCCGGTTCGAAGCTGGGCGCGATCATAAAAATAATAATGACGTCGGAAGTGAACGAGAGTGGGCCAGTCAGGCAAAAGACGAGGTGACGTGCAGCAGGTCATTCCACGGAATGCGCGAGGAATGTTGGTGTCCCGACGCGGGCATTGGCCTGGCAGTGAAGGGATAATACCCAAGACCACTGATTTTAAAGTATTCCCTAACCCCTTGTACTCTTTTCTCGTCAAGGAACAGCAAGCAGAACGTGGCGCTAGTACAATACGCGCGACCAGAAAAGGAAATCCGAGTCGCCAACACTTGTTCAGAAAGTGGACAGTGTTGTTCTTTAAAGAGTCATTATCGAGGTCCTTGATACGGAAGAAGATACCAGTGAGAAGATAGCCTCCGAGCCGTCAAGAATACGGTGGCTTTCCGCTCTCCTCACAGTTGAGGACTGACGCGACCTATAAGTACGTTGCCGTGGTAGAGGACGACAGCAAGATCTGTAAGTGCAGCATCCGAGTCATGATAGTACGCATAACATCGACCAGTATGGGTCAGCTTCCCCGCCGGCCATTGTATCGTTAGGGAGAAGGTAGGCGAGGTGAGAACCAACAGGAGATAGAGAGATTAACTCGTATCATGCGGTCGAGGTGTCGCGTTTATCGTCAAGGATGCGCCAAAACGAGATGTTGCCGTCATCCTTGTGCTTGCGATAGACGCGTCCCAAAGATGTTTCCAAGGGAATTAGGTCTCGAAGTTGGCGGAAATGAGTGCAGTCAGCTTGTCAAGGTGAGCGCGCGTCTCGGGGTAACATATAGGGTAGGGTTCGGCAGCTATTTGGCAGCTATACATGAGCATTATCAATGTAGATGGGCGGAACAGGCGGTAGAACTCCTTCACTGTCAGCGAAGCGAGAACGTGTCATGGTGGTCCATGAGCAAGGTCCATATTGATCGGCAATAGCCGACATCTATTTTCCTTCCACTGTGACTATGACCTCGACACGTCTCCTTACTGGCCCCAGTCTCATTTCGGTCCAAGGTCCAATGAGGACAAATACGCGCCAGTTGACTCTTTTGTCCTATTTTGTTCCACTGGTAGAGTCGACGCGATGACTCGGAGTTGCCGAGATTCTTAGTTCTATTGAGTCTGACAAAACCGTGAACTGCTGTTCTTCGGCTAATTGGCTCAGTTTGTAGCGCACTGTTTTCCTCCTACGTTTGTGGATTTGCGGACCGGTCTCCTGAGTGATAATAGGTTGAATCGGCTTCCTCACTGCTGCATACAGTAGTCGGACGCTCCGGTCTTACTCTCGCGGCAAGCTGAACGCGCTCGGACAGCGTTGGTAGTACAATACATACGTATGCTCTCTCTCGCCGGTCCAAGAATTGCTACTGACATCGACCAAATAGCTGTGCTTCCATAGATCCATTCCTGTTATTTATTTCCAACCCCGAAATCTATATTGCCTTGTAGACCATGGTCTTTGCTCGTCGGCAATATCACTTGGTGTTATCGCCCAAGTCGCGCAAAGAGTCTACCCCATCAATATTTCAGTCATCTTTTGCCTAGTCGTTCCAATTATATCGCCTCCCTCCTTTTCTCTGGCCGAGGAACACGACGGAAATCTTCCATATGTCCACATTGACCAGTCAAAGACCATCTCTTTGCTGTGACACCTCATCCCATTGTTCCAGTGACAGGCCTTGGACCATCGTCCCAAAGGGGTAAATTGTGGACGCCCTTGGACAATCATAAATACCAGTTTGGCTAACAAAGGCCAGCTCCTCACATCTGTTTCTTGTACCACAACCATCGCCTGACTGCCCACTACTCCCTCTGCTACTCTCCGATGGCCCGCCAGTACACGAAGAAATCGAAAGCCGGTTCCGGTAAGAAGAAAGCGGGAACCAACAATGGTATGTGAGCTTTCTCGGGACTTTGACGTTAGAGCTGACTGCTATTGTGTAGCTGTCGCTGCTGCCGCCGCTAAGAAAACGCGACAGGGCAAGAAGAAGACGACGGCGAATAATGGTGCGCACCTTTTTGGTCGTCGTTAGTTGCAGGCTGAATACTAACTGGGATTCAGCAGACGAAACCACCACCTCCGACGCGGCTGGAACGTCCGCCGATGCCTCCAACGCTCAGAGCACCTCGCAGGAAACTGATTCTGCCTCTGGCGAATCGGTTGAGCAGCCTGGAGGCTCTCACCTACAGCCCACTCAACCGACTGCCAACGCAGTCGCCGCCCCTACTCAAGACGCGTCGAACGCGACCAACCCTCCCCCTCGACGATCTTCTCGCATAGCGGGTGAGTTTCAATTCATTTCCTTGAATGTTCCGTAGCATTTATCATACCTTCAATAGTCATCGCTGCTCGAACTCAAGCTGCCGCTGACGCTGCCCAAGCTCAGGCTGCTGCCGCTCCGCCGAAGGCCAAACGTGCTGCTCCGAAGCGAAAGGACAAAGGAAAGGGCAAGAGACGCGCAAGTGACGACGATGAAGAGGAGGCGGAGGAGGCAGAAGAGCCTCCCAAG